>JAFIRS010006194.1:0-41409 GCA_018342105.1 Gonioctena quinquepunctata | reverse complement strand
TTTTTTAGGCCTTCTTTTTTTTGGGGGACGGGTTTCGAATTTTTTCCCAGTTTCTGAATTTTTTAAACTTCTTTCCCAGATTTCTAGAATTTTTTTGAAACTTCTCCAGATTTATAAATTTTCTTAAAGCTTCTTTAATTTCGGGATTTTTTTAAAGCTTCTCTTCCGATTTATAAAATTTTTTTTTGGGCTTCCCCCCGATTTCTAAATTTTCTTCAAGTTTTCTTTATCGGACCAAATCACCCCCGGGAATTGAAAAAAAATTTTTTTCCCCCCCTTTTTTAAAAACCTTTGGGTTTTCCGGAAAATTTTTTTTTTTACCCTTTTTTTCCCGTTCCCCTTTCCCAATTCCGTTTCAACCTTTCCCTTCTCCCGGGATTTTTTTAACATTTTTCTTTTCAAAAAAGTTTATCAGTTTGTTTAAAATTCACTTCGCGAATTTTTTTTCCACGGGCCACCAGTCTATTTTCTTTCCACGCGAACAGTGTATCAGTTTTATTCCCGCACTTGTCCACTTCGCGAAAACCGGGTCACTGTCTATTTTGGGCGTGAAAAACGTCTATCAATTTATTTTTCTGATATCCCTCCCACGATCCGTATTTTTTTTCCCAAATCCGCTTCGACACCAATTGTAACGAAAAATAAACTTAGCTTGGTTTTACTAATTTATTTCCCCAAATTTAAACTAATTCATATTCTAACTACGCCACTGTATCGCTCGACGTTATCGGCTGCTGAGACTCCGACTCCCTCTCGGGGGATTGCCTATTTATCTCCGTTACAGAATTCTCGATGTTTCCAATTCTGGCGGTTGGCGAACAGCTGTTCCAATTTCAATATTGACCGTTGTTTTCCGCGGCACCCCGGCTGGATTGTTCTCGAATATCTCCGGGGTGACATCATCGTTGTCGATGGGAAACGCGTGAGGCGACAGGCCCGGGCTAAGGTTCGTTAAATAAAATGAAAATCTGAAGTCACATTTTTTTTTAATTTCAATTGAGTTCATTGATTTGGGTCATATGTCTCAATTGAATATAGTGAGCGTTGACAACTCAGCTTCGAGTTGCATTCGACGGCTCCGCAAAATAAACCCTCGGTTTTCTCTCAACGATATTTCAGTAGTTGGCCCAATTTTACGGATGATTTAATTTCAATCTTTTACGTTCTCATAATCATACTACTATACTTGCTGGTGATATTGAAAAAATGTATCGGCAATTTCTAATAAAAAGGGAAAAAAAAGAAAATTCAAAATATTATGGCATTCTTTGTCAGATTCTTTATCCGCCTTTGAGCTCAACGTAGCAACATGGCACTACCTAAAGTTTCTTTATGTTTTTGTGCTTTTAAAAATTTTGCACTTGATTTCGAAAAATTTATCCTGATATAAGCCCACCATAATCCATGATTTTTTTACGTTCATAGTTTTCTTATAGGTGGTAGCATTTAAAGTTTTTTACAAAAATCTAATTTCGGAGAATCTTGCAGAATATAGAATATAGATTTCGTTGAAATATTCTAATTTTGAATTCATTAAAATATATCCACCTTTTGCCAAAGGCACATATTTTATTCATTTTGATAGCACATGATGAACATGTCCAGATCTGCATTCAGGTCCACAAGTTCTGTTGGCATCTATCAGACAGCGTTTTTGGCCTATTTCTGGGCGTAAACTTGCGCATAAGGTGGTACATGGATCGCAAGTGCTATAGATTTATAGCGGATAGCAAATAATATAATGGGTGATCTTCAAAGGAAAGGCTTACGCCCGCTCGTTCGTTTACATTTACCGGGGTTCATTATAACGCGGGCCGTTTCCTTTGAAGGATAAAAAATTACAAATTGTAAATTAACTAAATAATACATCTATATATTAATTTGCTTCGGGGACTAAAGTCAGGGAAAAAACTCTTCATCCTACATTGAGGCGATATATTGCGAATGCGTGAACAAATGTATAGTAGCAACAACTTTGGGGGAACAAGGGCTCAGTTAAAAAAAATTTTGAGATTCCGGCATTATTCAAACTGAATTGAGCCAAGAAGGTATATCTTGGAATTTCAACCTCCCGAGCACCTAATTTTGGCGGGTCGGGAGGGCGTAAAATCCGTTAAATATCACCTAAAAAGAATTGTTGGGGACCTTCTCTAACTTTGAGGCTGTCCGCCCTTGGGACAATTGAATCCTGTCTCAATAGTAGACCTCTTTATGCCTTATCATGGACCCAAATGACCCTTTTTACCTCTGCCCGGCCACTTTTAATTGGCCCAAGTGACTGCTGTTCCGGATCGATATTGGCTATCAACCCCAACCAAACGTTTGAGCCGTTACCAACACACCCAGAAAATGACACAACATTTCTGGTCTAGATGGACGAGGGTACGTATCCAACTTGCAAATACGTACAAAAGGGAAAGAACTCATCCACAGATACAAAAAATTGGATACTCTTGTTCTCGTGAAAGAAGATGGACTTCCACCTTGAAATGGCTCTTGGGCAGAGTCATCAAGCTATTCCCTGGTTCCGACGGTGGTTCGAACCGTGACGATAAAGAATCTGGAATTTATCAGCGCCACAGTAAAACTTTGTGTTCCTCCTATCCGGAGAATAGACAATTAATGATGTTTGTTTAGTTGGCACCCCCCGGCTTTAAGGGGGCGGCTATGTTCTGTACAAAATGACTTTTTTTCTTAAAACTAAATTATTGAATATTTTCCCCAGCAATGTGTACTTCGTGTATCATCTGTTTATTATCCATAATCCGTACGGGTCGTCTAGGTTCCTGTGAGGATAACCTCTTCACCAATGGCAGAGAAAGTTTATGCCCTTTTGCTATTCTTTTTAAAGTTTTGTGTTTTAGTTCTGAAATGTATTTCGCCAGAGAAACATTAAAGTTCTCATCTCGTTACTTTGAATTTTTATTCAAAAAACTATCAAATTAACTAGATTGTGGTAATCAACCCACATACACAACAATAGCTTCAGACTACATAAGGAGATGAATGGCCATAGAGTTTTTTCAATAGTGACTCAGTGGTAGGAGCGTTAGTCTGTACCAACTGTTTCCACCCGACGCGGGTTCGACTCCCACAGCGGGTGAACATTTCATCAAGGCCCCAAGAGTGGTGTCAAATCCCATTTCAACAGGTGAGGCCCCCGTGATCTTAACTCGTACAAGTTTCCATTTACTTCTGAGGGTTGGTAAAACAACTAGGAAAGCATTTAAAACACTTTAAAACACACACTTTGAATATACAGGGTGTAATCTAACTTCTTGAAAAACCGCTAATAGTTCATCCATCAAAAAAAAATCCTTCGGAATATTTACGATGAGTCCATAATAAGCCAGAAAAAAAATAGAAATTATGTATTACCTACCAAAACTTCGCTGTTTTGCGGTTCCCAAAATTTGGACG
The DNA here is from genome assembly GCA_018342105.1 of Gonioctena quinquepunctata. Lineage (NCBI taxonomy): Eukaryota > Metazoa > Arthropoda > Insecta > Coleoptera > Chrysomelidae > Gonioctena > Gonioctena quinquepunctata. The sequence continues at coordinate 37,989 of JAFIRS010006194.1, read as the reverse complement.
AATTGGAGAAAAAATTAATTTGTCTTTTTTTCGAATTCGTTATATACAACAAGCTATCATCAATCATTTAACATTCACATTAGCAACATTTTCAACAGATTTATGTGAGTAGTTCCATTTTGAAGCATGTTGCATTTCTCTTAAAATATGCTCTAAACGATATTGCTTGATAATTAACCTCTACAGATCTAGATCAGCAGATCTTGATATATTTTGGAGCTACACTTTGTAATAAACCGTTGTTATACTATCTGGGGACCAGCAACTATCCGTTTATTTCTAGGAAAAAATAGAAATTGGTGGTTATTGTAGAAAGTTATCAAATAAGTTGTCAGAGCTTAGAACATATTAAAATTCCATGGACGAAAATGACAGTCAATGGGACCAAGATTGATTTCAACAAACATTGGAAATATTATCAACAACAATTTAGTAGATCACCTAGGACTACCAGTAATAAAAACTTTGAAAAAAATTATTCCAACGAAAAAAGAAACTTAAAACAAAAATAAAATGATCCTTTTTAGTCTCAATAACTAAGCTCGAAACCAATGTTAGTAACTAATTAGCGTTCTCGAAGTCAATATCAGCGAGACAGCTACCCGAACGGGCACACACATGAGGGCACACGTCGTTGCGAGTGGTCGTGCGGAGAGCGCATTTTCGGAATGTTATTGTTTATCGCTGGAGGTTTTGAGTTGCATTTATATGTTATTTTGTTTTGATCATTTCTTTAAAGTAATTTAATGACTTTCGTTGATTGTTTGTTTGGCGCAGACTCAAAATTAGTTACTTACATTAGTTTTGGAGCTTACTTATTAAGACTAGAATGGTTCATTGTATTTTTTGCTTCTCAGTTTCTTATGTATGATAATAATATATATATAAATAATTATATTATATTATATAATAATATATGATATACCTAATTAATGTAAAATGCCAAACTTTATACTTTATGAAAAGTTCGGTTTCTCGATAAAATGTATTTATAAACAAAATTACTCACGAAGATCAGTTTCACTTTCACTGTCGTCATCCAAATTGATAATAAACTTTTCTTTGAGAATTTTTTCTATATCCATATACGACTTTTCCACCTTTTTAATAGAATAGAATATAATTTATTTGAAATAGGATTCCCTAATATACAGGTTAGCTAACTTACATATAGGGAAACACACTTGGCCCAGCTGCTATCAAGAATGTTTGCAGTTTCGGTTCCTGCGTGAATTATCGTGATGCGTTTTCCTTCATTAGACGGCGCATTAGTTTTGCACAAGTCAGATGAGTCTACCCAACATTTGTTTGGAATATCGTGTGTATCGAACCAAGTTCCATCCAGATACATACACTACTGTTCTACCATCTTCTCTAAATTCGTTTATTGCCAATAAATATCTCCATTTCTTAAGGCGCCCAGATTCCATTAAGATTTTTCTGCTACTAGTGACATTTTTAAATTTAAATCCGTTTTGTTAAGGTCTCTTCGCAACACTGGATACCAGTTTCAGTCTTTTTGAGCCGTTGCATTGAAATATATAATGTAGGCACAATTTGCTCTTTATATAAGGCATATATTGTTCTTCGAATTATATCTACATCACAGCCATCTAGTTTCCTTGAACCGCCAGAGTCTTTTCATTTCTTTCTTGTTGAAATAGGGTTACTTACTATTTTAAACACTGTGGGATACGGTGTTCTGTTCAAGAAGCACTTTCTTGCACAGCTTGATCCTTGGACATTCCACGTTCCAGGAGGAAAGTATAAATATTTAATATAATTTGTTTCCCATGAGGGTGTAACATTTGTCGACTAGTGGTACTACGACCACCAGTTGGAGTACTAGCTTCAGGATGAACCCATGGACGCCACATTTTTCACGACACAAAAATCGAATGGACACTTTAAAATAGACACAACGGAATATTAGGTTGGTAATGACTAAATGTTGTTTAACTTTCCCCCTTTTATTTCTGAAATTGGAAAGCGGGCAGTTCTCAAAATAGTCTTGTTTTCCGAATCTAGCAGGTAATTTATTTTGTAACCGTTAATAGACCATTATCGCTATAATCTCGTTAATAGCCCATTAGTTCTGAAAGTCTGGTGGCTGGGTGAGTGAATTTTATTATTTACACATATTTAAACATATCCCTACCCAGGGTTCTAAGTCAACCCTACGAGATTTTTTATCATCAAATAAATTTAAATACAAAACTGACAACAAAAGCCAGAAATATTGGAGAGCCCACTATTATTAAAATGCCAAACTATTTCATGAGATATTCTAATCCGGACCTGGGAATCTTTCAAGGGACACACACTTTTATTGCTTATCTATATGTCGAACAATAGGTAATAATGAGAGTCGTCGGCTAATATTGATTTACGACCTTCTTAGATTTCTACTTCTACTTTATCATTCGTTTCTATCCCTTCTGTTCCACTCATTCTGCAAATCTCCGACTGCCATACCATATTGGTCGAGCTATACCCTGTCAACTTTCGGAACTACAAGTAAGGATTTCTCGCATGAAATAAAATCAGAGGAGACCTCAGTCAATAATTTGGAGAATGAATGTTTTATTCAAATTGTGGTTTGCGAAAGTTTTCTCTGTATATGTCCGTGAGAACACCGTAGTAGCTATTATGAAATATATGCAATCACCTACCCGGTGAAGGAATAGCCCACGAACGTTTGAGGAACGAAGTGCCCGAACATTAATAAGTTAAGGTAATTCCGCCACGAGACAGTTTCAGAAGACTTCTCGATTTGAAACGCGAAAAAAATTTTTTTTTTTTTTATGGGGGCACTTGCCCCTTTAAGTGATTCTAGAAAATTTCTTCGTTATAGAAAGTCGGCGACTCAAAAAATTGATGTCCCCGAAAAGCGCAGCAAAAAAATTATTTTTAGACCCCCCCCTCCTCCCCTCACTAGAAATCATACGTCATGGGAAAAGATTATCGTTTTTCGATGAAACTTCAATGGACTTTTTTGTAGTACTCTTTTTGAACTTTTTTTTGGGGGAAGGGTGGGTATCGATAAAATCGATGGGGTCAACTAGGAGAAGGAGTTTTTTTTTCGTGTTCAGACCCTCAAATGGTCCCCCGTCCTCCTTCAAAAAGTTTGGCACAATCCGCATTTCTCTACGACCCCCCCTTTAGGCTGTGCGCTTCCCCGTGGACTATTTTGAATAACGAGAGTAGTTTTGATTATATCTGTCAAACTAGATGGTCAATCACTCTGATTTTTTTTCAAAATATCTGTGATATCCTGTACTAGCTCCACCTCGTTTTTCATAAACTTCTCAATTTTAGTACTAACGGTAGAATTAATAATGTGATGTTTGCCCATGCATGGTCCATATGTTACGTGTTAATTGACTCAACTTCAATTATATATATCTCGGGTTCGGGATGGTGAAACTTGTTGAAATTTAGGTGTTGTTCACATGTTAAAAAATACTTACGCAAAATTTTAATGATTTCCTAATTCAACTGTCTCGTGGCGGTACTACCTTAATATTTCAAAACTGCTCAACAACCGTACTCTCTTTTGACAAAATTCTTCATGTCATTATCAACATGTCTTCATATACATAAAAAAAAATACTGAATGGCTCAAAAACTATATAAAAGACTGAGGAATTCACCACAGTAGCTATACATGTTTAGAAAAGTACAATTTCGAATGTTTATGAAATAACTGTACATAAGTGGGATAAGAAAATGAATGGATACTTCATAATATTCATGTTATTGTAAGTATATTAGAACACCTCAGATCAAGTCCTGAAGGCAATACATCTTATCTTGATGCATCACTACTTTGAAACTTCTTTAGAAAATCTCGGAAGTTCAACAATTCCAATATGTAAAATAGCCGTATCCATAGCTGCTTCATCAAATCGTTCTATTCCAACAATAATGTCTCTTTTTTTTTCTAGAACGCGTCACAGAACAGTATTTTAATTTTTTATTCTCCAAATCATCTGAAAGCCGTCCATTTGAGAACGTGTTCGAGATCAAAGCGAATTTCACGTCATTACGAACTATACACGGATAATTATCCAAATGTGATGTGCGGGCATAAAAGTGTGTAAACAGAGAAAACATTATTAACGGAAACGGCATCGGCAGGCAGTGATAAATAACGTAAAAGCATCAGCTCAAAAAGACTAGGAAATTGATACGCAATTTTATCACCAGCGTCACTTGCTCTGGGACTCCCGTCTCCCTCTCCGAGCTACAACGACCTTTATTAGGTTATCTTGAGTAGCTTTGATTTTAAATTCTATACCAATTCCCTTTGGCTTCCAATGGTGGTTTTTATTACGCTTGACGTTTCGAAACAATGGGGATAATGTGCATTTTCGCTTCGTGATATCGAACGTTTTGATAACTTGCAACACAGGCCTCTGAAAAGAGATAGATCTCGCTAGTATAGTTTTGTAATAGCAAGATGGCCAATTCAGTGAAAATATCCCGATCAACATGGTTGGCACAAAACCAAAAGACATGTAATATATTTTTCATTATACCTATCCGAAAACACTATATTTACATGCTTATTTAGCGCACCGAAAGCGGGCTTTTTCCGTGCGCCCGCACGGAAAATTTTACGGTGCGCTAGTGTCATTAGCTGCCTACTTACATGTCAAAATAAAATGATATGTTATTGACAGTTCTCTAGAAATCACAAATTGTTTATATATTTCTTTAGCAACGGGGTAAATACCGCTTGTTTTGTGACATAATTTGGATATTTTCAGCGGAAATATTTAAAAATTATTTCACCAGAGGAAGAAATATCACGTGAAGCGGCAAAAGTAAGTGCAGAATTACTGCCCAAAAAGTCACGTGAGAGATATGAAAACCAGTATCGTCTATTTTGTAACTGGCGCCAGCAAAAGAAAGTTATAAATGTAAGTGATGATAATCTTCTTGTTTATTTGTCAGAAAAAAGCAAATCCATAATTGCTTCAACTTTATGGAGTCAATTTTCAATGTTGAGAAGTTGTCTGGCAGTAAAAGAAAATGTAAATGTTAATAATTTACCAAAAACTACTGCATTTCTCAAACGAGAAAGTGTTGGTTACACAGCGAAAAAGTCCAAAGTATTAACTGCTGACCAAATCGCCAAATTCATACTTGAAGCACCAGACGAGAAGTAAAGTAATTTTAATATTTGGCATATTCGTCTGACTTTGGAAGACGTGGAAGATAATGGTCGGTTTATGATAGTATTCCTTCGAGATGGCAAAAATCACAAATCAAGAAGTTTCACAATAATAAAGGAAGGATGTCCCTTTGATCCATGCACTTTTTATCGTAAATATATTAATCTAAGACCTACACACATGGATAGTAAAATATTATTTATTGCGTATCGTAATGGTAGATGTTTTGCGCAACATGCAGGATGTCATACAATCGGTTTTACAACAAAGCAGATTGCTGAATATCTGAACCTAGAATATCCGGAAGATTATACTGGACACGGCTTAAGACGATCTTCAGCATCTATGTTAGTCGAGGGTGGAGGAGATTTGCTTACTTTAAAAAGGCAGGGAGGTTGGCGTTCCTCGATTGGGGCTGAATGCTACATCGGAGAATTGGTAAGCAGAAAGATTGAAGTTTTTCGTAAATTGTTCAGCCATTCAAGAACAGTAAAAACAACGCCATCATCAGAATACAATGCAGTGGGGGAAAATCAAAAACTGAATACTTCTACTAATATAGTAGCATCTTCGACTTTATCAACTACAGTTATCGAAAATGAAGTAGCTGCTAAAGGATCAGCTATTTACAACAACATAATTGTAGCATAAATATTTCAATTGATAGAAATTAAAAATACATATTTTTGTTCTTTAATCTTTAAAAATGAATGTTTCTTAACAATATGTGGTTTTCAGGTAGATATAATGAAAAATATCGTTCATTACACATCCATAAATGCTTTTTCCGTGCTTGCACGACTTCCCGTGTTCGGCTGCGCCTCCCACGGAAACTTATATACTATTTCAGGCGAGTGTCACAAAACATGAAGTTTTATATTTAATAGCATCCCTAAAATGTAACTTTTTTGGCCGCTTTACTTCACGGCCGCTTTTACTTCACGTCTTTTGGAGACGAATTCATTATGAGGGTAGCTTACTAGACACACTTTATTTGCTTGTTTGAGGTATTTACCCATAGAAGTTGCGTTGCTAGGCAGTTTATTTACAAGCTTTCCGTTTCTGTCAGTAATATAATATTCAAAATATATAATTAATACATAATAAAAACAGCGAAATAAATGACAGTGATAGTGACAATCCAGCTGAAATGAAGCCGCCAATGCAGCGACTTTAAATTTATTACCAGAAAAAATCCCGGTAAATGTATCTTAAACAGTATGAGATTTTGATGAAATGATAGATAGTATTAAAAATTTAAAAGAATTATTTCTGGCATTTTTTCTAGAAAAAGCCAAAGTTTTGAAATCATCAACGTTATGGTCCACATACTTGATGTTGAAATCTACAATTATGGTCAAAAATAACATTGATATCAGCAAGTTTACAAAACTTCAAAAAACAAAAAAACAAAATAAGGGTTACGAAGCGAAAAATTCGGCAGTTTGTACAAGAAATGGTGTAAATAAATTCTTAACAGAAACTCAATGTCTCTAATGTGGAAGGTGATAAATCGTAATATTTTTTAAGGTCATTCTTTTTATAACTATATTGTGGTATTTCTAGGTGTGTTTGAAAATTGGATTGACTGGTGTTGTGGGCAAAATGAACTAAGACAATTGTCTCTAAAAGATATTCAAGACAAAGGAAACGTGTTAGTAATCACTGATTAAAAGCGAGTATTCACAATAACATGAAATAATCGAAAATATAAGTACCCTACAGCTCATTCGATAATACTTGAATTTACGACCTTTCGATGTACGTTTTTTATCAATTATCGCCATGGAAAATGTTCATCAAAAGTTGTTGGTGTTCATACATTTGAAAAAATACCATCAGTTATTGCACAGTATATACAATTACCAAATGCTAATATATATACAAGTCATTCTTTCAGAAGAAGATCAGCCTCTCTTTTGTTGTTGAATTCTATTTTGATGGTAAAAAGCCACGTAGGTTGGGAGTCTTACTCTGTAGCGAGGAGCTTCATTGAAGATTATATTTCAAGAAAAAAGGGAATATCAAGTAGAATTCTCGCAGGAGTGGAAGGTATTTCAGGTTTCCTGTCCAAAATAATTCTGAAGAATTTAGATTGCAGGTGTTCTGCAGTTTCAGCAGAGTTCTCGCAGATAACTGTCTGATCTATCAATTTTTTTGAGTTGATACTTCAGAGAACAATGTCCGGTGAGTAGTACCGTTACTAGTTTCAAGACTTTCTTGTTCAACTCGAGAAACTGTTCAGCTTCCTTTGGCAATGGTCTCAGAAGCCTTTTCGCTTGTCTCTGCCCTGGAACCTCATTCCAGTGGGTTTTAATTTGGTCAGCTTCCCAACTCTTCGTTGATATGGGCTTTGGAAAGACCACAAAATGGTTCCGGGCCAGAAAATTGAGTGTTTGCGCCTTCCTTGTCAAGAATGTCCGCTTCTTATTGCCTTTGATTTCCTTGTAACCTGGCATCCACATCAGAGTAACCTGATTGTTCGTGGCCAGTTGTCTTAGGGAGAGTTTGCAGTCCCATGTCAGTATAGACTCACAAGTGTGTGACTTTACAGCAAGAATTTGGATTGGATGGAACTTTAGTAAACAGCTTTTTAGCAAAGACCATTATTACTGAAAATCAAGAGAATGAAATGACTATTAATAATTTCATGTCTAAAAGTGGTATTACATTTTCAAAATGTAATAAATGTTAACATGACAATTGATAACAAATAGCGCCTGAATTTTTCCATGTTCTCTGTTCTGTTTATCATACTCAGGCCCGGTAATTTCACCTCCGGTTATATTAGGAATAAATTAACCAACGGTTAGAATAAACTTTTGTTTAACGTTTATTGATAACCAAAAGCACATTCTAACCATTTGTTAATTTATTCCTAGTATAACCGGAGGTGAAAGTACCGGGTCTTTCTGTTAGTAATTATTTTTCATTTGGTTAATAAAGATTTGAAACTACTCTTGAATTTTCGTCTCTTTTCAGGGACAGAATTGTGAAAAAAAATTGTTACCTACTTGATGAGACACTTAAACAATTTTGTGTGCACCTCGGCCGAATGATCTTTTTTGGCCTGAAATTTGGTGACCTCGGCTGCGGCGCAAATTTCTGATTCGGCCGAAAAAGAAACTCTACGGTCTTGGTACACAAATAACTATTTTTGTACGCACTCCACAAAATGCATACTTTGGATACTGGAAAAAGTCCGTAAAATGCTGTTTTAGCGGCTTGTACATAAAGTCGTCATGGCAATACTTTAGCGAATTGTTTTCGTTTATTAAAAAAATTTCAAAATTCAAAATTTTGTAGTGACAGCATACGTTTTCTCCAAAATTTCTTCATTCTGTTGGAATAATTATTTCAAGAATAACACTAATATTTCAAGTATTTGACAGACGTGTCATTGATAAACAATCGCCTGCTACATTTCTGCAAAGATTCCTTACACAACCGTAAGGATAGTTAACGAAAATATGTATCATAATGCAAGATCTCTTTTTGTGTGTGTATGTGTCTGTCCGATCTTTGCAGGAATTTGCATCTGGACATTCGGCATACTGTTTTTTCTTTTTCCCGACCCTATGTCTCATTTTTCTAACTTTTAAATTAAGGATGATGCACAAAAAAGTTAATGAATATATTGAAAACATGTAGAAGTGGTCTTCAATAATATTAAAAAAATATGTCATAACTAATTATCCTGGAAAAATGGGATGGGAAAATCAGAAAAAACTTTTGTTTCCAAAATGTTGTAACGAAGTTACTATTTCACCGTTTTTCATAAACAACCAAAAGCACTTAAAATAATTGAAATAATATCTCCGTTATTAATAATCATCGAAACCCCATTCATTTCAGGTTTGAATTCACGAATTAAACTTATCACGTTGACGACTATTGCGGTCATAACACGTCATTAACTTTTGTTCCATCAGGACCCCAAAAAAAAGTCAAGTATGCTCAAATTGTCCCAGTGATAAAATAAGTACTTTCACACGTAGAAAAACGCAACATGTAGCTTTAAAGTTACATGTTTCCAAAGAATTAGATATACTGGAAAAAAACACATGTAAAATTGAAATGAAAAACGGTTCATTTTGAAAAAAAAAATATTCAAGAGGAACTAAAACTAGTAAAACATTACGAAATGCTTTGGTAAAAATAACAAAATGAATAACACTACTTATTCATGCCAATTCTGGACATTTTCCCTACACAAAGGGGTGGCTTGCCTATGCAATCATGACCAGTATTCTTCCTGGAATTTTTAGCCAGTATGGACTTCGTCCCTTTTGGTAACGTTTTGAAGAATTCTCTGCTATGTTTTTGATCGGGAGAAACTCCGAGAAATGATTTGATCAACTCAGAAAATATATTTTGGCTTGATCGTATTATTTTATTCAATAACTGGCTGACTTTATGAAGAGGGTCATTCTCATTTCTATCATCCGAGCAATTGAAATTTGTTCAAATCTGCGTCCTGTTGTAGAAGTAGGAAATATAGGATGATAATATAGTGGAATAAAAGTTAAAAAAAATCCGAATGGTACGAAATTTCAGTGGGCCAGCCAAAAGACACAAACCAAAGAATTTATTCAATTCATCCGGGGACATTTCTGGAATGAAATTCAAATATCTGTTTTTCTATTTTTCATGAAAAGGATTAATATGTCATATAATCAGCATATAGAAACAAAAAAGCTTATTATTATAAACAAATACTTATATATGAATTATAAATCATTATTTCATGAAAGTAGTGCCTATCTAATTCGGGCTGCGCAACTGCATCTTGGGTTCATTTTTTCCATTTCTTTTGAGGCAATATGTAAATTTGAACTCAACGCGCCAAACGTCTGTCGATCGCCTGACCACAATTTTACCCCCACCAACGAAATTTCGCAAACATTTTTCAACAAAAATTGTCTAGAGGGACACTTCACACACTTACATATACAAAATTGACGTGACATCGCGCTAAACTTATTTACAATGTATTAAGCCTTTGACGGCAACTACCGTCAGCGCCCAGTCAGAAAAATAACCGTTGCGGCTTACGCCGCTTGTGACCAATTATGAACATACCATAAAATATGAGAGTCCGCGTACGTGTTAACCAGATAAATGTATTTTGTCTGTGGCGGGAAAAAAGTTTGACATTTCATCTCTGTTGACAGGTAACAAAATATCACTTTTTATGAAATTACTTTTTTCCCTGGGGAAAAAGTTAGTACTTTTTTCCCGGATATATAAACATAAGTAAAGGTAGATATTTAATTTCAGAATATTTTATTATACAGAAGTTACATTTCCTCTACATCAAAAGTACAATTATTAAATGTGCATTGCATGGATGACATGTTCCTTGAACTATTCAGTACAACAGTCGAATTTTCTTGTGTTGAAATTATATTTTCTTCTGCCATGGACACAACTGCCGTTGATGTACCTGGTCGCAAATCTAGTGTTATTTCAGCACTGCCACACGTTCTATACACTTTATTAGTTATTTCTGTCCTGTTTGCTACCGATTCATCAACATACCCTTCAGCGACCGTTGATGACTATGTTTCTTTAGTCATCAAGTCTTTCCCAGATTCAACTAAAAGTGTAGCTTCGAAATGAATAACCTGATATGAGTTAGCATTTTCGAATTGAAGAAAATTAGCTAGTGTTTCAGGTACCTTATAAAACTGATTTTTACCCACAACCTAAAACAGGGCTATGTACATTCGGTAAAATTTAATATATTCTTCAGTAACTACAAATCTCCTGTTTACATCATTCTATGTTTGGTTGAGTTTCACAATTTATAACTTCCCGAATCTTCAATATCATCCAATGTTACTTGGATGATTTCACAAATTCGACAAGCTCCTGCAATCCCAAATACCACAACAACCTTGGCCATTAGATAAACTTCATCGGGAGCATTATTTAAAAAATCACTAATTTGTGTACTCGTAAAAATCGCAGCTTTCTTGTCGTGTAACCTTCCCCATTTTGTTTCAGAAATGTAATTAGTTTTAAATATTTTGAAATGTCTACATTATTGTTGATGGCTTTTGTTGTTGTGCCAGTTCCGAAAAATTAGCCAATAACACCGTCTTCGAGAAAGAACTGCATGTCTTTTTCATCTTCCATTCCATAAATCTTGAATACGCGGTTTCGTAAAATTTCCGCGATTTAGCTGGCAATAATTTTTGTAACGCTACTTTCGCTACATCTACTAACTCCGGTGGAGTCAGAAAACTCGGAATCAGACATTGTTTAACTTTATATTATTCGAAATAACTACTAAACAACCACTAAGTTCACAAATCATAGAATTAAATTGACAGATATTTGATTACTTCAAAGGTTTCCTTAGCAACGCAGGTCTAATTGTCGCTATAAGTACAACAGCCTACCAGTTTATAAATTCAGATTTCACATCGATAATTTTCTGACTTCAATATATTGTAATAATATGTTTTTTCAATATCAAATCGTCGTTTTTCCCGCCACAGAAAAAAATAGTTTATTACACATGGGAAAAATTTAGCTCTCTGTTTTTTGTCTCCCTCCGCTTCGCGTCGGGAGACAACACAACCTCAAGCCAAAATCGAATACTTTTTTCTCTTGTATAATGAATAACTATTATTCCACCATAAATATCATGCAATATGCCGTAATCAGAAAGTAATACGCTAACGCCGTTCTGCCTCTCAACAGATCGATTAGGTAGCAAAGTAACAAGTGAACCGTTTTTAAAATGATATGAATTGCGAATCAGTTGTAGAGGTCGTCCAATATTGAAACGACCGTTTGGTAGGTAGAGAGGGGGAAAACACGAGTGGACACGATTGCTGTCGCAGCTTATGCTACGGCAAATCTTCACCAGTGTCTTGGCATGCAGCGTTTGAAAGGTTAGGTTTGTTTGATTAATAAATAGGTAGTGCAGTTATTATCTTGAATTCATGACTTCATAATCTCCGACCCCGAAAGCCCCCACATACAAATTTTGAATTGAATCGGACCATAATCACAAAACTCGTCCGCCAAAAACTACGTCTCGTGTATCGCCTATACCAAATAATTTGGTACGCCTATGGAATTTCTATTAATAGCCACAGTTCGGGCATCTTCGAGAAGAATTGGTTGTTGGGTAGGGGAAGGCCAAAGTAGTCTTTTCAATATTGGACGAGCTCTACACCTGCCGCGACAGCCGTCTCGGAGAACAAATCCAGATACGTCAGCAACTACGTCACGAACAGCGATCAGGTACGAGAAAAGTCCGAAGAAGGCAGAGCTGCACCGGTCCAGCTGAATAGAAAAGTGGGCAAGTAATTTGGAATCTCTACGAAAGAGAATTGCGAGAGACAGTTCTGCTCCGTACGATCGACCGTCCACCACGCTGTGTCCACAGCAGTCGAGTCCTGACGTCACCTGCAAGACATGACAAATCACCAACCGTCTAGAAGGAGAATATACTCCAAATCCATAAAGAGTGGAACTGCCCCGATCCAGCAGAGTTACAGAATGGGCAAGTATTTGGGATCTTCAAGAGAGGAGATTGATAGAATCAGTTGTTCCTGAGCCGACCAGCAGTCCACCTCGCATGAGTGTACAATAGCTAGGAGAGAGGGAAATTGACTGAGGATCACTTCATATCGCAATAGAAAGATATGAGTAGTTTGTGAGTGAAATTGTGTTGACTACGTGACATTAGGACCGGTAAGCATAAATTTGTATAGGGAAGCAGTTCGAGAGTGTACCGTACGCGTCAATTCCTCGTGATTGGAGTTAAGTGTGTAGCTAGCCGGAAGAGAATGAGAGCTGTCACACCTGTGTGAAAACAGTAGCTAAAAGATATCAGCCAATTTGCCGAAGATTGCCGAACGATCAGTGGCGTCGGACTTAAAATTTATTTGGGGTTCAGCGAAGATGTAAAAAGTATTATCCTCATTTTCTCCTTCACAAGACGGAAAATCGTAAAATACTCATGAATTACTTCAAGAATGATTCCCAATACCTTTTAATCCAAAAAATGATAATTCTGCATCATGGTGGGATTATAATGTGCCAAGCTGAAAACTGTCTCAACGAAAGTGGAGAATCATTTCGTGTGAAAAAATTTGCATTACTTGCAGAGGGGGTGAAATACCAACCCCAATTAAAAAAAAAAACGATTTCGGGGTTAAAACCTAAAATTGCCTCAACGTAAGTATCCACAGATCATTCTTGACGATGCAGAGAATCATTTGGTGTGGAAAAAAATTCTTGCATCACTTGCAGAGGGGGTGAAATACCAACCCCAATTGAAAAAAAAACTATTTCGGGGTTAAGTCCTAAAACTACCTCAACGAAAGTATCCGCAGATCATTCTTGACGATGCCGAAAATCATTTGGTGTGGAAAAAAATTCTTACATTACTTGCAGAGGGAGTGAAATACCAACCCCAATCGTTGGGGCAGTTTTAGGTCTTAACCAAGAAATCGATTTTTTTCAATTGGGGTTGGTATTTCACCCCCTCTGCAAGTAATGCAAGAGTTTTTTTCCACACCAAATGATTCTCTGCATCGTCAAGAATGATCTGTGGATACTTACGTTGAGGCAGTTTCAGGTTTTAACCCCGAAATAGTTTTTTTTTAATTGGGGTTGGTATTTCACCCCCTCTGCAAGTAATGCAAGAATTTTTTTCAACGCCAATTGATTCTCTGCATTGTCAAAAATGATCTGTTATCACTTTCGTTGGGGCAGTTTTAGGTCTTAACCCCGAAATGTGTTTTTTTAAATTGGGGTTGGTATTTTACCCTCTCTGCAAGTAATGCAAATTTTTTCACACGAAATGATTCTATGTATAAGGAAGAATAATATGTTTCCACTTTCGTTGAGACAGTTTTCAGCTTGGCATATTATAATCCCACCATGATGCAGAATTATCTTTTTTTGGATTAAAAGGTATTGGGAATCATTCTTAAAGTAATTCATAAGTATTTTACGATTTTCCGTCTTGTGAAGGAGAAAATGAGGATAATACTTTTTACATCTTCGCTGAACCCCAAATAAATTTTAAGTCCGACGCCACTGATCGTTCGGCAAACTTCGGCAAATTGGCTGCTATCTTTTAGCTGCTGTTTTCACACAGGTATAGTTAGCCGAAAGCAAATAAAAACTATCAGTCCGGTCGTAGACATTGAAAGTTCTCGCTCCACAGTCGCGCAGGATAGGGATAGAGATAGGAATGACCGCGATTGAATTTTATAGTAAGCCGGAAAAGTAGAAGCTGTCACTGGGGTCATAAACATTGCAACGTGTCACTCATCACAGTCGCGTAGATTAGAAATAAGGATAGGGAAATAGGTATAGCCTGTACCGCGATTTCAGTTTTATAGTTAGCCGTGAATATAAAAGCTGTCACTGAGGTCGTAGAAATTGCAGGAGTAGGGAATAAAACCGTTATAAAAAAACTTTCCTATAATACCGAAAATAAACTAAGCCATCGTTCACACTGTTACGAACTGACCCACCTGTCTCGTAGTTTTGGCCACCCGTCTCGTAGTTTTGACCACCCGCTTTTCTGTCTTACATTTTCAACTCAAGGAACTGCCGTTCTGCATCCCGTCTTGAGCTTTTTTACTACTGCTCCAAACGTCCCTCAGCATGTTCTTTTGATGGCTCTGAAAATCCGGTGAATCTAAAATTTAGCACACTCTTCCCCACTTATAGTATGCATTGCTTTCCTTCTGTAATAGCTTCGGGATATCCTGCCTGTTTTATATTTAGCATAGAATAGAGTTGAGTGTATTTGTTTGTAATTCGTTATTTTCTATAGTTAGAGGAAAGTGACCAAATATGGAATACCGTTTTGATTTTCAGGCATAACTTTCACAAATTTTATAAATAAAATACTTTTTGTGGTAATTATTAACAATCATATATTTGCACTTGAGTTTGTAACAATTTTAGATTATTTTGTTCAGTTTGAGGTAAGAAAAATTTTCAAAAACTAAATATCGATAAAGGTACCTATATATGGAATAGATACCCCAAATATGGAGTACTATAATCACTATGAAAAATTAACCTTAACTTATAAGAGACTCTTTGAAAACTTTGGTATAATAAAGAAATGAACACAAATTATTTACAAAAATCGCAAATCCAGGTATCAAACTCTGGCCCAGCGCAATCATTATGTGCCCAGAGCCCACACATGAGGCACTTGATCCATGTTTCCCCATGAACCCCTGAGGTAAGAGAAGCTATCTGCCGTTTTCCTTTATATCCAATCACTTGGGGTATCTTGCTATGTACTACGGTAAGCCCTGATTCATCCACGTTGTATATGCGACTTGAACCATAGTTTCCTTGAGCATAGACGTCTTCGAGGAGATCAAAGAATGAGTCTACTTTTTCTTTGCTAAATCCAAAGGCTCTAGCAAAAGACGTGCCAGTTGGTCTTCTCACTGATAGCTTGTCCTTATGGCGTTTCAGAAATAATTTAAGCCATTTTTTTCCAGCCATGCCAGTCGCACCAAATGGATTTTTCAACTGATTACGACTTGCTAACATGTACGCCATTCTTCGAACATCATTTCTCGTCAAGCCATGAAATTTGCTCTCCATCGTCAAAATGTAGTCTACCAAAAGATTTTCAAAGGTTGTCCCAAAGACAGTTTTCCTTCCGAGTGTAGTAGCGGCGGCTTCTTCTGGAGAAAATTCGTTTTTCTGACATAAACGAAACACGGTAGATTTTGGCACATCGAAGTGTTTTGCAGCTTTCAAATAACCCATTTTTTTTTCTCGTACTAATTTTATAGCTTCTGCCATATGCTCTGAATTCCATTCTTTTCGATTCGTTTTCCAATTGACGCCCGCCATTCTGATAAAACCTGAAAAAAAAATAATTAACAAAGTCATTAAGTCAGCTGATACGTCACAGTGTCCAATTATGGAATAGTCCATAATTGGACACTGTGATCCGTCCATATTTGGATTTTCCAACTATTTCAAACTGATATTCACATATTTATATTTCAGAAAGTAATACTATCTAATACCGCTAAAACATACTAAAGAACATCTAAAGGGTCTCTAAAAGTTATAAAAACAATACTGTGTGCACTTTCTGTACGAAAAATAATTATTTTTTACGTACCTTAGAAAGTTATGCGGCAGCGATAAAACAAAACACTGTCACTACGACGAAAGGGCTGGCTCGACTGACATGCTACAACTTGTACGCGTAAATGGGAGTAGAAAGAGACAGAAAATCACTGTTTATTGCGTGTGTGAGTTTGCATTTGAGAAAAATGGGGGTATTCCATATTATGGATACTATTCCATATTTGGTCACTTTCCTCTACCTTATTGCTTGGAGTATTATTTCTCCACTGAGGCTGCCCGGAGCAAGTGGCCTTCCACTATAAACAGAAGGTGGTGTCCGAGACAACTGGAAAACCGTAGTTGGGCGCTACAATTTGCTTGAAGTGGGATAATAATAAAGTAGTTATTTATATGATGAACAATATTTTACAACAAGTATCGTTCTGTTCATTTGGAGAGCTAATACAAAAAAATATGGTATGCAACACGTACGTAAATGGCTTTAGCGACATAATTTTCAAATTCCGGACTTGGAAAATTCCTCGTCCGTAAATATATCGATTCGTCCGCTGATGCCTCATATGTACTTGTTATATAAACTACTATTTTGTACACGCTCTACAGAATACCAATTTTGGATATTGATAAAAACTTCTTAACAAAAAATTAAAGCGACGAAGGATGAAACCGAAAAGCAAAAAGTAAAATGAACCTTTTTAGTCTTAATCACTAAGCTCCCAAACTAATGTGAATAACTAATTTTGAGTTGGCTCCAAACAAACAAACAAGCAAATTAATTACGTAAAGCGTAGAATAATGGCAGCCAGGTGCGCGGTGGTGGTGCGTCCCTTCGCCGAAAATTGTCGAGCGTTCACGTGAGGGCACACGTCGCAGGAAATTTCACTTTGCATTTTTATGTTATTTTGTTTTGATCATTTCTTTAAAGTATTTCAGTGATCATGTAACAAAATAAAAAATATTTAGTTACACTTTGAAAGTTTCCACATGAAATTCCATCATAATTCTTAAAATTTCAAGAACGTTAGATGTTGGCTTCACCCGTCGGTGACATTTCCATTTTCTGCATGGCAGTCCAATATCTAGGTAACTGGCAGTCAAACTCTGCAGGAAATATTTAAGTTGGTAGCACTGGGATAGGAGAAAAAAAAAGAACGGGTGACCTAGAGACGCTCTCTTCGGCTGTAAACTCGATAGCGATCAGTCGATTTTGACTTTCTCATTTTATTGGAATTTTCGAAGTTTTCGCATTTTGGTATCAAAGGGTTGTATATGTTCACCTTAATTCCCATTTCCCTTTTGGCAGATTTTGCATATTGATTATTCAAAAAAAAATTTTTTTATAAAAGTCTCTTGTGAGCACACAAAATGGACAGATATGCGTCTTGTATTTCAAGTTTGGAATATTTTCATTCATTTCAATAAAAAAGGATTGTTGCCTGAATGCTGAACACGCTTGATTAGTAAGCCCGACAACAAATGTCATGATTTTCATTTGACGGTATTCTCGTCTAACCACAACTGGTAATTTACGAGTTTAGGTGAGTTCATTGAGGAAGGGTCTGAGAAACCCGTTTCTGCTCGTGTTTGAACCTTTTCTAGTTCACGAAGCCCTTCTTGGAAAATCAGAGGACGTTGAAGGAAACAGAAATATGACTGAAGCGAGAAATCGGGTATATCTCCTACCTGAGGCACTACCTAAAACAATGGTTTTAAAAACAACTATCTAGCAGCTTGGAGGGATAAGATTCACAAGTGAGTATTTGCTTTCATTCCTTAGTACTGTAATCAGTAGAAGCTAGACTAGCTTTTTGAGGCGAAGTATAGCCAAAGAACAACCTTTCATCTCCAAACATTGCGAAACTTCATTTCTTAGAACGAATCAAACCTTCTGCTTGATTCGCAGTATTCAACGTGTCATTTCAGGGCAAACATCTCGTTGTGCTCTCTCCCCCTCTCTCTCTCTCTCTCTCTCTTCTCACGTTGAGAAACTAGTCAAGTTATTTGTTGTGGGTACAAGAGATCAAACAACACTTTTGGGTTATCTAAACCATTTTGAGCATAAGTATTCAGCTTAAAATCATTGCGATTCTCTCAGCTCGCTTCGAGTATTATTACATTGAGCACATATTTTTCCTCCAACTTATCTAGCTCTAATAAATGTAATTGTATATCCTTCATTTCATTAGAAATTGGATATCAATATAAGAATAATCCTATCAAGTTTTTTTATTGTTCTCAATTGAGTATATCAATTGAGTATATTTCTTTCTTGTTTGACGCATCAAAAAAAGATTCCTTTGTGATTCTACTCATAGTGTAATCATTGGATCTATTTGTAATCTCAACTGTAGTGTAATTATTGGATTAATTTGTAATCTAGCATAATCATAGTTGCAGTTGGAATATACCAACGTATGTATTTTGGGACTTGATTCCCTCATAACAATTTCCCTTATCAATTTGCTCACTCTGTTAAGGAACTCTCGGTTCTTCGAACCAAATTGTAACAACATACTGGTTGGTGTTTGTTGTCCACAGCTTCGTCTGGTCTCAAAGGAGAATTCTCGATGAAGGAACCAGTACAATTCAGTGTACAGAGTCACCCTAGCACTCGTCTCAAGACCCCACCTCTTCACAGAGCTCTGGAGTAAGCTCCTAACTTCCATGTTATTATTGCACCTACTAGATCTTTTTCTTTTTTAAAGATTCATAACTTTTTTAAGCGTACTTCAAGCACATTTTTCAGTGAAGAAATCAATTCCTACATCATATCCACGTAAAAAAGCTACCCCTGTTACAAGTCGCTATATGCAACAGTTTTCTAGATATTTGGATTTGAAAATTTCAAGTCGATTATTTGATAATCGATGCGTGTTGAAGTTATTACCATTATTTTGCATTCTTCACAAGAATGCTCAGGAAATAAATTTGATGTTTAAGTAAGTAGTTGTAATAATTACATATTATGTTACAGTTAAACGTTTTGTTGTTTTGTTGAAGTTTCTGTAAGTTTTAAAAATCTAATTTTGAAAAAATGGATTTTTAAACAATAATGCTCATTTAGCCGATATGCATTTCGTTTATGGCCTTGCGGATGGCAATGCGCGCGGAGCGATTTCCTAATCGAGAACTGCCTTCAGCTCCAACATTTACCAGTCTCTACCGTCGGTTGGCAGAAACAGGTAGCTTTGAGAGGGCAGCTGATATTATTAGAAGACCACGAGCAGTCCGAACCCCAGAATTAGAAGAAGCTGTTCTGAACGCTCTCGAGGAGAATCCAGTAACAAGTACAAGAATAATTGCTTTCAATTCTACTCAATCCACAGTTTGGAGATTCATCCACGAATTATCCATACCATATACAAAGGGTACAAGCTCTTTTGCCACGAGACTTTCCCCAACGGATCACTATGTGTCAGTGGTTTTTGAGAAAACTGGCTGGAATTCCTAAATTCATTATCAGTATCAATTTTCTGTAAATGTTTGGGCGGCAATAATTGATAATTACTTGATAGGTCCTTTCTTTCTTCCGTTCCGACTGAATGGCGCAACTTACAGAGACTTTTTAGAAAATGAATTGTCGGGACTACTCCAGAATGTACCATTAGAAATTCGTTTCCGCATGTGGTGTATGCATGATGGCCCATTTTAGCGTTGTAGCCAGGGAATTCCTTAACACTGCCTATCCAAATCGATGGATCGGTAGGGGTGTAGAAGAATCTAACCAGGCGTGGGCACCAAGGTCCCCAGATATAAACCCGCTAGATTTTCATTTTTGGAGACATTTGAAGTCACTAGTTTATGAAACTCCAGTAGCGAACGAGTAAGATCTAAGAAACCGAATAGTAGAGGCCTGTGAAACAATAAGAAACAAACCAATAATTTTTTAGTCTGTACGAGATTCAATGACTAGAAGACTGAATGCCTGTATCTTCGCTGAAGGTGGACACTTTGAACAATTTATTTGAATACAATTTGTTTCCTTTATTTTATTTTCTACCACATATTCAAAATGTCTTGAAATTAAATGTTGATATTTTTCGCAAACGTTATTGAAACAAATACAGATTTTGCACTCTTGATACAAAAATAACTATTTCAAACGAGTAAAAATAAATAGAATAGGTGGCGCCTACTACAAAAAACCAAAACTACTTACTAAAACGTCCAATTCATTTCCTAAGCATTCTTGTGGAAAATGCAAAATAATGGTAATAACTTCAACACGCATCGATTATCAAATAATCGACTTGAAATTCCAAATATCTAGAAAACGGTTACTTATAGCGACTTGTAACAGGGGTAGCTTTTTTACATAGATATGATAGAAGAATTGATTTTTTTAGTGAAAAATGTGCTAGAAGTACGCTCAAAAAAGTTATGAATCTTCAAAAAAAGAGAAAGACGTGTAGGTGGCGCCCCCTACGAGAAAAAGCAATACTAACATCAGGTTCGAATTCGACACCTTAAAAAACCTCTCAATACCAATTTTCGTTTAATATGGGTCAGTATTTCGAAAGTTATTCCAAAAAAACGAAAATAAAAATAAAACTTCATCACCCTGTACCTTGGAAACGAAGCGTTTCCGGATATATATTAATATAGACAATTCACATTGTGAGGAATCACCTCCTGAAGTTTGTCAAAGTACTTTTGAATCAC
This sequence comes from Gonioctena quinquepunctata, assembly GCA_018342105.1. Lineage (NCBI taxonomy): Eukaryota > Metazoa > Arthropoda > Insecta > Coleoptera > Chrysomelidae > Gonioctena > Gonioctena quinquepunctata. Next base: position 17,038 of record JAFIRS010006194.1, on the reverse strand, counting down.
CCTGAATATGTATCATAAAGTACTATTGTTTTACGGCGCACATCAAATTCTTCAATAAAAATCTATTTTGTTTTTGGTAATTTTTCTCAAAAATAACCTGGCGCTCAATTTATCTTCATACATTTTTGAATTTTCTGAATTTTACTGACAGATAACGATATCCACGACTTCACTGAGCAGCTCATAGGCACCGCTATATAAAATATGCATAGAAGCTTCTGAAGGATCAATTTTCTTTGATTGTTTGTTCAAAAATTCAAAATAAGTTACTTACATTAGTTTAGGAGCTCAGTTATCAAGACTGAAAAGATTCATTTTATTTTTGCCTTTTCGTTTAATTTTTCGTCGGTTTGATTTTTTTTTAAATGGTTTTTATTTTTTGCTTTTTGTGGCTAAATTCTACTAATTGCTTCCTACTTAATCTTCATTACTTTTACAATATTCACTTACCCACCTTACTTCAACCATCACTGTTATATACTATAACTAGCTGGGTTCGTCCGCGTTGAACTTTGATTTTTTGAGACGTTTATTACAAATTACTGAATACTGAAATATAAATTTCTTCTATTTGTAACAGACTTCAAAAATAAAATTTCCCCAATTGGAAAAAAATTTAATTTAAAAAAAATTTTTAATTTGTAACAAAGACCTCCAAATACCAATTTTTATGATCCTAACTTTAAAACTAACTACACAGACTTTCAACCCCTATTTCACCCCTTTAGGGTTGAATTTTCAAAAACCCTGAAACAAATTCATCTTTATTTGTGGAGAAGAGCCCAAATACTAATTTCCATGACTCTAATTTCAAAACAAACTTTTCTTTCACTTCCACCCCCCTTTTCAGACACCTTTCCACCCCTTTAGGGATGGAATATCACAAAAATAAGCTGTCAAACTTCTAATCCTCAGGTCAATCAGTGAGACAGTTTGTCAGGACATGTAATTATATATGTCCATATTACCCCAAACACGAGGTAGCTGCTGTGAACCGTTGAGGAGATCCCTCGACTGTGCTCCGTCTCCATCATCAGATTAATTTCGGGCCTTCATTATGTTGAAGTGTCATCAGAACTACATATGTGTGCCAAGTTGCAACAGAATTGGTTCACAGGTGAAAAATCAATAAATCATCCCCTATTTTTCTACCCTTAGGGCGGGTTGTACATATGTAGCTCAACCTGAGTTGAACGTGAAGCGGAGTTTCAGTGGAAAACTAAGGTTGTACAATGACAGTTCAAAGGAAAAACTCAGTTCAAAGTTTGGCTAATGTTAAACCATCCTCGTCCTAGGTTTGAAGCGAGTTCAAGATCAACAGTGCACATATAACCTCAAAAATTGATAAAATAAATATATAGTAACAGAATGTTCGAAATGGTCTATATATAGATCAATTGAGTGATGATGAAGATTTTGGGCAACTTGTACGTATAGTTCAAAATGATAGAATAAGGAGACCACAAATATTCAGATAGAGAGAAAATCATTTTGAGAAGTGGATTGATGAGGAGTTTTTGAAACGGTTTCGGCTATCCAAGAACGGAGCTCGATTTGTTTTGAATCAAATAGAACATTTGATTGCTCCCCCTATAGAAAGGTGAATATCCTCAGACCACAGAAATAAAGATCAGAAGCTATCCTATTTGTTTTAGGAATTTTGCTGTTACACCTGAAGAGATGTTACTGATAACTTTAAGGTTTTATGCAACAGGAAGTTTTCTACAAGTAGTCGGAGATTTCATTGGGATCCATAAAAGCACAACTTCCAGAATAGTGTGGAAGGTGACTAGGGCTATAGCAAACTTATATAATGAATACATTCGAATGCCTGCCACAGAAGAGGAGATGAGAAATGTATCCCAGGAATTCTACAACATAAGTCGTTTTCCAACATGCATCGGAGCACTCGATTGTACCCACATCCGCATATTATCCACTGGGGGTGATGATGCAGAGATATATCGGAATCGCAAAGGTTTTTTTTCATTCAATGTGCAAGCAGTATGCAATGCTAAATGTATGTTCCAAGACCTGGTATGCCGCTGGCCAGGTTCCTCCCATGATGCTCTTGTATTTGCTAACTCGATATTACGAATGAAACTAGAGAGAGGCGACTTCCATAATAACACTATTGTGGCAGACAGTGGTTATGGTGTGAAACGTTATTTGATAACCCCCTTAGAAAACCCTATTACAAATGCTGAAACACTCTTCAATGAGTCCCAAATAAGGACAAGAAATCCTATTGAGAGAACATTTGGAATATGGAAAAGGAGATTTCCGATATTAGCTTTTGGGATAAGGTTGAAACGTGAGAAGGTCGAAGCTATAGTTATTGCAACAGCAGTATTGAACAATATAGCTATGCTGTTGAAGGAACCTCAGCCACCACAGAACGAGGAAGGAGAGGTAGCAGTTAATTTTGTCAATAACATTCATGTATATGAACTAAGACAAAACAATAGACAGAATATAAATAATCTAAGAAGGCAGCAATCAATTAATGAATATTTTGCTCAACTTTAACTTCAACTTTTGTATTATAAAATAAATTTTCAGTCATCTTTCAAATACATACTTTTATCTGATTATTACTTTTATTTCTAAATATGTTAACCTACTTGTTTTATGCACAATTGAAGGAACATTCTAACAAAAAAAATCAACAAGGTTTTGAGAACGAATATATTACATTTTCAAATAAATAAAAAATAGGAACTGAACATCTTTGTTTAACAGCAAATGAATAGTAAGTACCATCAAAATAAAAAACAACAAAATAATTGGTACTTCAAAAGTTGTCTTGCCTGCTTGGCCTATGTCCTCAAATCTTTCGAAATTTGGATCTTCTGTAGCTCCAAAATTTCTTTTTTCAATCTGTGCTCTTCTTTGAGGCCCTCTATGATGACTTTTTTTTCTTCTTCCATCTTTGCTATTTTCAAATCAGATTCTTTTTTTTAAATATCAATTTCAACCTGTTGTATTTCTCTTAGTAATTGTATTTTAGTTTTATATTCTTCATCCAATAATTTCTTCTTTTCCTCTTCCAAAGCGGCTTTCACACTAGCCCACCAAAAATTCAGAAAGGAAGAAAATGGTTTTCATTACCTACCTATATAACTAGTATAGGTATAATAATAATCCACCAAAATTATACATGGATTGCACAACAAAATTCTTAAATAGGTGAATAAAGAGCCAGAGTGGAATGAAGAGCAGGAGTATATCCCAATAACCTTGTGTTAGAGCTTTGGCTTTTTTCCTTTTCAGCATATCTGGTGTGTATTTAGCCCACTGTACTTCATTTGTCTCTTCTGAAATTTCGCTGGTATCAATACATTATAGATAATATGGATCCTACCACATTACCTGTTATATTTTCTTTTCTTGCTTCGTCACTGTAGACCTCAACAAAAATGTCTTCTGATTTCTGGCATTGATCTTCTATTCATGAAAAAAATACAGCAAATGAGATTTTTTTTCACAAGTACTAGACATTGTAAATTGTTTACTGATATCTACAAACCATGCACAATCATAAAGAAATTCAGAGTCATCTTGTAGTGGCTCGACATTTTCTTCTGGCACTGTAACTGCATCTCCACCAAACTCACTGGGAAAGCCTTCAACTCTAACAGATCCCAAAATTTCTAAGATGGTATTATCTATTGAACTTATTTCTGTTTTTAAGTTGGGACCTCCACCAGTCCCTAATTTATAACATTTTTCATCAGCCATCTTCTTTTTAGTCTTTTTCTTTATGTTTTCATATTTTTTCTTTAAAACAGTTATATTGCGATAAGACCCCCCACTCTGGCAATTGAATGCTTTTTCTATGTCCACCCAACATTGGGCTTTCTTGAGATTAGCACCACTATCGGTTTTTTTGTTTTCTAGTATCTTTGCATGATCCTTCACTAAATTCAATAAAATAGTTTCCTCCATCTCGGTGAAATTTTTTGTTCGCTTGTTAGCGTTAGAGCAACTTGGCTGAATTGCTGAAAGTTTTCAAAAGAAGTTTTTCAAATTTCAAACTATTCTAGATAAAAAACAATCGATAACCTCACTTATTCTTCTTTATCTTGCAAAAGTGTTACCAACATAACTAAAATCTGAAATAAAATCGGGTTCACTTGAACTTCCGTTTACTTTGCATTGTACAACGTATTATATTTTTACAGGCAGGTTCAAGGCTGAACTCAGTTTTCTTGAACTCAGGCTCAAGCTTTCATTGCTTTTTTTTTCAAATTCAAATGGGACCAACTCCCAAGCATACCCTTTACCTATAATAAAAAAGAATAATCGAAATCGGATAACCCAGTACAAAGTTATGCTTTGTAGAATCGGTTGAGAAGTAAAAATTTAGCGGGTGAACCAACAATCATCCCCATTTTCCTACACTTAGGAATGGAATAGGAATTTCGAGGTATACCCTATCCATTAAAAAAAAACATCTAAATCGGACTACTGTGTAAACATTTATGCGTGGTCATACATAAAAAAAATATACGCGTCGACCAGAGAACATCCTCCTTTTTTTATTTCGTCGGATAAAAAGTGTCTGCAAAGTGACATTTCAGCGAACTTATATGTCCTTATGATCACACTCTAGCAGACTCTTTATCTTTATCCAGGAAACTTTCAACTAATATCTTAAAGAAGTTCCAGGAGGCACATTGAACTATAGATTATTTGAAATTTTCCTCGAAATATTATTTTGGAATACTATTTCAGGAACTATAAACACTAATATTTCAAGTGTTTGACAAACGTGTCATTGATAAATAATCGCTGGCTACATTTTTGTAAAGCCTCCTTACACTACCGTATGGATGGTGATTGAAAGTGTATTTTGACTAAGCAGCGATTGTGGAATTTACAAATTTATGGAGCATATAATTATTAAAATAAAAATAAAATATTCATATGTGCATGTGTCTGTCCGATCTTTGTAGAAAATCTGATAAATTGTTCATTAAATTTGGTAAATTCCAATTTCCAATTGGTACGGTTTGTTACATATACCAGTATAATGTATTTTTCTGAAGATTACTTTGTTCATTGTATTAGTAAATTCGTGTAGTAGGTTAGTACACTACCGGGAATAGTATTACAAATTGACAAAAAAATTATCCTATCTAAATTATTTCTTATATTATTATTCACTGCAACTGTATACATTTATCTCTCTTCCGTGGCAGAGCATATTCAAATTCCTGTATTCCTCTCCAAACTCCAAATGGAAAGTTTTTCATCCAGCACTCGCTTCCCTTTCTAATGAATAAATGATAGTCTATCCCTGAAAAAAGTACTTTAATAAAATTATTTATAATTAATCCTTGATGGGGATTTTTGGATTACACTGATTCAATCTGCAACTTGATTACAAAACTTGTTTTGTGAATTTTCGGTTTTATTTCTTCATTTACTAATTAAAAAGTCTGAATTGTTTTTAAATAATTAGCAAGTTTTATAAGCGGAGTTACGCGCGGAATTTCATTTGTAGATTACTTCTCTCCCGTATTTTCATTTGGAATTATTCCTCGCATTTTCACATAATTATTTCTGTTACATTATTGAAAACAGCAATTCCAGTTTTTGCAATACTCAATTTGTCTTCATAATAATAATTAAAAAAAATCATTCGATCACTTCGCGACTTGACTTTCCTCTCTCTTCTCACTGATTGAAAGTTATTAATGTTACGACTCATACTCCATATTGTTCAATATGGTCTTAAGAGGAGAAGGTCTATGTTATGGATGAATATAGGTTCATTAGTAGTCAAATGAATGAAGAGTTACGTCTTGAAAATATTGAATACATAATAAATTTAAAAAATATCCACACTAAGTTTCTTGACATGTTTTTTGGGTAACCTTCCACAGTCTGAAAATGAAAATTTAATCAGGAAAATCTATACAAGTGTAGAAAGGGCAAACTAATTAGTTCACCCCGATAAGTTATTGCGTTCACCAAATTATATTTCCTATAGAAAAATGATTCAATTAGTCAATAACTTGTCGTCTTCTGAATTTGCCTATCAATTTTTTTTTTTTATTCAAAAGATACTTCTCTATATAGTTTTTGATTGACGTTTCGGGGACTATATCTGCCCCCGTTCTCAAAATCTTCTACATCTACATCTACATCATAAAAACGTGCTAAGAACTACCATGGATGGAGGATTTACTGAAAGATATGTAACGACTATTGTTTCTGCGGATGGAGATAGAAGCCAGGTTTGTTTTATTAATAGACTATATGTTTTCTTTTAGTGTACAAATCAAGCGCATTCATTGAGGGTTTTCATACTTACAATAACAATATTAAAAGCTTCTAACATATATAGTATTACATCTAGAGATGATGCTTTTAAGTGGATATATGTTTGTTGTCAGGTTGCTTGGTGATTGATTTGCCAGGGGACCTTGCCAATGTCACTGGCAAAGTATTCGGAAAATTGCTTATGATATTGTTATGCTTAAGAAATCGGTTTTCTTGCCACCTTCTTTAGTCTGAGAAACGTGCCTTTTGGAAATCCTTTCATGCTCCATGCTCCGGAAATGACTTGTCCAAAATGTTCGGCGTCATACATTCCTGGTGTGTTGTAAGAATCAGCAGAATCACTGTTCCGCATGAAGTTGAGAAGCAAGCAACACGTAAGGACCACTATATTTGCTTTATCTGCTTCCAAAAGCATAGGTCTTCTAAGTACTCGAAACACTACCGACAGAATGCCAAAAACATTATCGACAATAATCCGTCCCCTGCTGAGTCGTCCATTGAAAATTATTTTATCCGACCCTTTCGGATGAACACCAGTATGACTTCATGACGTCCAAAGGAAAAGTATAATAGCCAAGGAATACAAAGGGTGTGAGAATTTTCATACCAGGCAAATCTCGAGTTGCAGGTAAATTTAAGTGACCCGGACTGAACGGAATGATTTTTTTTTTAAATTGGTATTAGCAAAAACGCTTCCATCTGACAGCCGGCCTTGACTACCAACGCTGACGTACGTGAAACAATACTCAGAGTCCACCACGGTCATAAATACAATGCTGTGGAGCCCCTTGTAATGGAAATATTCACTTGAACTTCCAATAGGTGCTTGCAGTTCTATATGTTCGCCATCGATACTCCCCAGACAGAGTGGGAAATTACATTTGTGTTCGGAACCTTCTGCTATGTGAAGTCACTCACCAGCACTGCTCCGTGTCTGAAAAATAAACACTTGAAATCAGCAAATAACGTTCTGTTTTATAATCACCTATATTAAAATATTAGTTATGGGCGGAACATGCAAAGGGGAGAAGGGTTATCGAGTTTATGGATACAACATATACAGGGTGTTAGTGAATAAGTGCGACAAACTTCAGGGGGTGATTCTGCATGAAAAATTAATGACAGTTTGCTATATAACTTTTGACGGCAAATGCTTCGTTTTCCGAGATACGGGGTGTTTAAGTTTTCCTTAAAAACTGACTATTTATTTTTTGACAAGCAATTAATAATGTTATGTTCATCATTGGTGCGTATACGGGTAATGATCTAAATTTTTTTTAAGAAAAAAATGGTACGCCACTGAGATATTCAAAATAAAATCATTTTTGAATTTCTCGTACAATTTGTGACAAAAAATCACTCTTGCCTTTTTTTCGTATGGGGCGCCGTTTTTATGCAAAAAAATAAAACATCTTAACGCGTATTTGTCATTACTTTAATACATTATCTAGTAGCGATGCTAGAAGGCTACTGTCAACATTCTGTTAAATACGAATATTTCAACGAAATGTCAAATTAGCGTTTCTTCATTTTTAAGCTTTTAGTTTGATACAACATTATTGATAATAAGTAATTAATTTTTCTTTTATCGAAAAGAATAGAAAATTATAAAAATGCGGAATTGTCAGACATGCATTTTGTCTATGGTCGAAGTAATGGAAATGGTCGGCAAGCTCGACGATTGTATGCTGAGTTGTATCCAGGACGTAGGGTACCCTATCACACAATATTTGCTCGTTTGCGCGAAAATGGTACATTTAAGAAACAAACGGCGGACTGCGGGCGCCCTCGAGAAGTACGAACTGTGCAACTAGAAGAATCAGTTCTCGAGTTAATTGCGGAGTCACCTGAAACAAGTACTCGAAAAATTGCCAACATACTGAATGTAAGCAACTCCACTGTATTTAAAATTCTTGAAGAACAGCAATTGTATTCGTTTCATAATCAACGTGTGCAAGCTCTACTACCTAGAGACTTTTTTCCGTGCCTAGTTTTTTGCCATTGGATTCTTCATCAAATCGCTCAAATTCCTAATTCTTCAAATGGCGTTTTGTTTACTGACGAAGCTAATTTTGGATGAAAGTTTATACGAAATTTCCATGAGGAAAATCCACATGGAATCTTTGAAGCTCATTTTCAGCATCAGTTTTCAGTAAATGTATGGCTTGGGGTACTTGATGATCATTCAATCGGTCCATATTTCCTCCAACTACGACTAACAGGCGACTCTCACCTTAATTTCCTACAGGAAGAGTTACCTATTCTTCTTGAAGAAATTCCTCTACAGCTGAGACAACACTTCTGGTTCATGCATGGTACGGAACATTGGCCTGCTCGATCTCCGGATTTAAATACTCTAGATTTTCGCATTTGTATCCTTAAGTCATTAGTTCATTCCACTTCCGTAAAAAATTGCGTATTTCGACCGGTTTCAGAGCAATAAATAAATAGTCAGTTTTTAAGAAAAAAACTCCCCGTATCTCGGAAAATGAAGCATTGTGGACAAAATTTATATAGCAAACTGTCATTATTTTTTCATGCAGAATCACCCCCTGAAGTTTGTCGCACTTATTCGCTAATACTCTGTATATTTTTCTCCATATTGACCAAGACGATAATGAAATATTGTACATCCCAAAATCCCCATAAGGGGAAAATTTACCAGTTTTACTAGTGAAACCGACGTCTGCTAGAGCTAAAACACCTGAGAGAAAATCGAATGAAATGGTGGAAGAAGCGAACACGGTCATGAAGGGGCTTATAAACAATAGACCAACACGTGATGAATTCGACGCTTATGGTGAGAATCTTGCAATGACTAACGAAAGCTTAGCAAAGTATCTGCTACTCATGCAAAATTTTAAATTAATAAAATATTATTCTATGCAGAGAGAGAGAGAGAGAGAGAGAGAGAGAGCAGTACGAGCCCCTTCCATGCTCATCAGTGCGACTATATCGTCTTCTGATTACTCGAACACTTCTTATAGTAAATACATAGGCACACTTTCTGAGGCAGTCGCTGAACAAGCATACAACCGTGGCGACACTGAGAACTCAGGATGATCACAATCGGCCTTGAAAGATGACAATACAGAATTGGGTCGAGTTTTATTACATCTTCCATAGTCAACCCACTTGTGGAACCTAATCATATTATAACTGTTCATTTCTTTTTATTTTCATGTTCTGTTAAGCCACGTAATTACAGAGAAACTTTCTTCCCTGCAAAACAGCGTAATATTCTCAAAACAATATCGTGATGGCCAGAAAAGGTTCAATAGGGTTCACCATGTTTGACTGAAAGAGCTGATAAGCATACGCTCGTTAAATCATACGTTGTTATTGGAGAACAATTGAAATGCTTTTAAAAATAATTATCAAGAATAACCCTTGTACACCGGATTCATAAATAACTCATCCAAGAGCGTAAACAAGATTATTAATTGCCACTTGTTTATTTCACAGCGCGTTATCAGTATCATAAAAACGAATTCAATGTAATTGTACCATAGAAAACGCCATAAATTCACCGAGTATGACAGCCATTAACTATAACTTTTCCTCGAAAAGGCATAAAATTATGTTTTATATATTTTTATCTATGACAGAAACAAAACAACCCATTAATCATCAATGCGTGCAATGACCAAAACAACAGCCATTCATTTTGGTTGAAGATAATTATAATTACTAGTCGCCGTGAGATAGATTATCACGTGATTCGATAACGGAATATAAAAGCGCGAGTTCGAGATCAAAACAGGCATTCGAAGTTCAACAGTGAACTAGAGACATGTCACTTTCAAAAGTTAGGTTAAAAAGTCAGTCTAATCACAGTATCGTACAATAAAAATGAGAGTTTCCAATCAGTGTAGTGAACTTCAGAAACATCAAACTCAGCCAAATCAAATCCAGTATTGAAGCTCCAAGTAAAAACACGAGTGAATAGTATAATTTTCCACAAATTGTCTATTTTTGTCACGCTTCCAGAATAGAGATATTACAACGGGAGTCTGCAATTCCATAGTTCACGATCTCGTAGAAGATCCCTAGCCATATAGCGCTATACGAATATACTGGGCGAATAAAATAGAATAACAACTTGACGCGATATTACTCGATATAATAACAGAACTAATTGTCGTTTAAAAACTACTCCAGTGAATAAGTGTTAAACAGGGTGAGTCTAATGTTTGTTTTTCTGTATTTATGTTTATGGCAAAACCCAACCTATTGAAATGTGTATGTGTCTATAAAGTATCTCCATAGTTTTCAAGATTACAAAGATCTCAAAAGAGAATTATTTCTAGTCGTTTGTGGCAATTGAATTTCAAGATTGTTCTTTTAGTAAAATTATTTCTATTGTGTAGCCAACTGCAAAATCATCTGCCAATAAGCTACATTCGTTTTCGTTGTATAAGTGTTGCAGAAAATAATTGTGTCAATTTTTATTAAATATATATGTACATTCTGAACATTTTATGAGTGCATTTATTTTCCTGTATGAATAACTTTTCGAATCTTTCTAAAACGGTAGTATTTCCTGAATAAACAACCCATGTTCCAGTATTTGAGAGGAATGAAATTAGTTCTGAGCCGCTCCAGAAAACCTAGTTTCAGTATCGACCATCTTCAGACAGTCGATTGCTCTTAATACTGTTTTTCCAATCTAACGAAAAATGTCTGGTATTACAGGTGTGGTGTGTTAGTTCACAACACCCCGTAGTCCAGCCTTTAACAGTTCTCATAAATAATCAATATCATTTCATGCATCACAATAAAATGAAACTTACACTAAAAGAGCCCCGTTGAAACGGCTGCATTTCTGCGCTGTGAATTTTCCACAAGACTGTGTTGGATAGAACAATTCAAAGTTACTTAATTTTTGTTGATACACATTATTTTTTTATACTTCAAACTTGTGTTATAAACGATGCGATGTCGCCGACATGCAATCGTTTAACTGTATTTGATGAAATACTGGTTGTCACCTCAATGAATTCTTGTAAAGCACCGCAAACATCTGGTACGAACATACAAATACTCGATGTGATGAAATTTTGAACAAATAAGACAATCTTCCACTAGCCAAGAACCGTAGGGTTACAGCGAGTCATTCTGCAATTGGAATTGCATCCCTAAATGCTGTGTTTTTCTCCTCATTTTGTCCTCGAATACGAAGTAGCAAGAGCTCAAAGTCTCTACTGGCCATTGTTCAGCCTGGCCATATACAGGGTGTTATGAATTAACACACCACACCTGCAACACCAAAATGTTACGCCACTGGTCTATTATTGAGGGATCACTCCTTCAACTATATACCAATAAGCGCTAAGGACTTCTCAAATATTATGAATTTATCACTTTACTTGATCATCCTTTGTTGTTAGATTGAGAAAATAAGTATCAAGAGCATCGACTGTCTGAGGATGGTCGAATCGAGATTATCTCACTGGAGCGGCCTACAGGAAATATCTCTTTCTCTCTATACTTGGGCGTATGAGTTGTTTATCCAGGAAGTACGTACCGGGTTTCAGAAAGATTAGAAAATAATGCACCCAGAAAAATAAAAAGAATATACATATATATTTTATAAAAGTTAACAAAGTATTTCATCCGTTCTATAAACGGATAAGATGATCCAATATTCAAAGAATAGCGTGAAGTTTACTTGAAGTTATTTTTTTATCAGTTTACAAATCAAAAAGATTGATTAGAAGCAATAGTGACATCAATTGTTAAAACGACTGTTGATAATTATCTTTTGAAAACTTTGTGAACATAAAATTATGGAGATACATTTAAAGACACATTCACATTATAAATGATTCAATTTGCTCAACCATAAATACAGAAAACATATATGAACTTACTCTATATCATCAGGGTCAACACTTATTCACTTGAGATGGCTTTTAAACGACAATTAGTTTGATAGTATTATTATTTTAATTAATCCTGCTGAAATTGTTTATTTTATTTTTACCTCGCACTGTATATTAGAATAGCGTTGTATGGATACGGTTTTCTATGAGGTCCTGAACTATCGATTTGAGGTTTTCGTTGATTCATCTCGTTCTTGGAGCGTTGATAAATAATAGGTTATTTTGGAAAAAATACTGGTTTACTCGTGAATTCACTTAGTGCGGTCATTACTCGGTTTAACTTGATTTGAATATACTTTTTCTCAATAGCTTCTCAAGTTCACTGCGAGATGATTATAGTCGTACACTTCTCATCTTTATTTCTATATCAAGGTAATCGAATGAACCTAACCTCATTTTGAGAGGAACATGTTACCGGAACAACTTCTATGTAATGACTAACCTTTTGAATGCGCGAGTCTCGTGCTTTTATATCATTCGACCCTGTCCACGATTCATCCGCTGATTACATTCACACACTAGTTATCTTCACCCTGTCATACTAAATCAACGGCTCAATAATTAATGGCTTGTTCCTGTCACCGAAAGAATATAAAAAACATCATGATTTATCGAGTACGTGTTCAGAGTGCATTAATGAGATGACAAAACTAGGATTTATAGCGTATTTGTTTACTCTGGAAATTCCTCAGATAAGCTTAATTAACTGAAGTGAGAATTTGTTTATGACTCCGTTGTACAAGGGAGATTTATTGGAATTTTTAGTGCATTCCTTGTCTGAACAGATGATGAAGTATTTTTAACGGGCATGTGCCCATCAGCTTGGTCGCGTATGTGTGTATTTTATTTTTGAACGGCCTTTGTTTATTTGTTTGTCGAGTATTTGACTTCGGAATTTATTTTTATTCCTAGGGAAATATGTAGAGTTCATATTTATGAATATCTCATTGTTTCTTAAGTAGGAAAGTTTTTCTGTACTCATGGGGAGGGGGGGGGGGCATGACACCATTCTTACAAAGTTTTTGAAGTTACCGTCTGTTCTCAATCCTCTTGCTAATAGATCTTTGTCATCTTGTTCCGGTAGTTAGTAGTAACGATTCGGCAGAAGCTAGGAAAACAGGAGCATTTGAAATGCTTTGGAAATGTCTCAACTCAACGACCTGGTGGCGGCTACCCGGTCGTAGCCGTCAGCGACTGCTTTACTGTTTCGTTTCAGAACAGGCCCATAAGTAGGAAATTTTCATGTAACAATAGAAGAAATGACGTTATAAAGGTATTTAGACCCTGCTGAATACGAGCCTGTCTGTTGCCCTATATCTCCCTTGTCCGTTGGCCTGAAATAATGATTTGAACGTTTGCTTAGGGGTTATTTGGAGTGTAAAATCTGTCAGATATATAGTTTTTAGTCGTTGAATGTGTTCTACGTAGATTAGTGTGCTTTTGTAAACCTATCTCTATGGGGATATGTGTGTGAATTTTTACGGCGCTCGGGGGACTTGCACACCTCCGCCTGTGTAGTGGGGACATACACGCGTCCCCGTTACGTAATCGTCAAATAAAATGCTCTGTTTTCACTTTTCGGCTACTGTAGTTCAACAGAAGTTTGGTTTCCACAGTACTCCATCCAGCACTCTTTCTGGAATTCAGTCTTCTCATCCAGCTGGGGAGAAAAACCCCATTCAAATTTGTCCCCTGAGCGGCAAAAAAGACACGGGGTGTAAAAAGCACAATGACTCAATGTTCTGAGGACAAAAAAATTCGCCAGAACGTGGCGCCCCCTAGGTGATATACAATGTGTGTAAACCTAATAGGGACATAAATATATCTGCGAAAAAATAATTAATTTTTCTAGTCATCGTGTGTTAAGTATATGCATACAGTCAAACGTTGTCGGGACATCTCAGTTTGGTTGAGAAAAGGTTTCAAATGCTAACCGCCTATTCCGTTGAATCTTGTTATTTTCATCCTGCTTTGTCTTGTCTGATTGAATTAAAATGTTACGAGATATATTTTAGCGATGATTACACCTTACCTCACTATGTTTTCAAGATATATTTAGCAACTCTTTTGACATCTTTTTGTTGTACCTCATTGTTACATTTGACATCACGAAACTATGTTTCCCACATTCTTTATTTCAATAATATGGACTCTAGCAACATATAATATATATTTAATAAAATTATTCGAAACGCTATATTGTTGAAAAAGGAAACATTCTCAATTAAATATTGAATAATTTTTTTTTGTGAATTGAAAAATTTACGATAAAAATTAAGTTATTTTTGTGAATGTCTAACAGAAAACAACTACTTTCCCGGCTAAAGCCACGCTGGACATTGAACTTCACCTGATAGGTTATCTTGAACGACGGAAGATAGTGACTAAAATGTATCTTTCAGTCGCAGATGATTCTACATCTGATTTTATGAACATCCTGTTCATATTTTCAAACAAATCAAGTTATATTGTCATTTTCCTGATTTTCAAATACGAAGTGCCACATTTCGGAACTGAATGGAAACGTCAAATATTTCATAAAGGCGAATACAGAAAAAGTTCAAACATAATGAAAAATAAATTATAAGTAAACAGGAAACTCTGGGTAGCCAGAAAACCAATTCACTAGGAACGAAAAAAAACTAAGGAATCCTCCACACTACCAAGCTGATAAAAAAATAAGCCAGTTAAAAATATTTCGTCATCTGAAGACAAGTAAATGCACTTGAGAAATCCTATGAAAAAATCACCCTTTCCTCGATAGAACTATTAATAAATCATCACCTCCTAGCTACGCATATCTAAAAAAGTTCTTGGAAAACAAAGAATAAATTCAAGTGTTGACAGCTCGCCTAATTGCATTGCGGCCACAGAATATCATAAATCTGTTTTTTATATATTTGTGACGACAGAAAAACGCCATAACTCATAGGTTATGACAGCCCATTGATGTAATTCAACCGCGAGAGAGATAAAATCCCTCGTACTCATCCATTCGCGTTGACAGCAGTAAGCCATTAATTATTAAGTCACTGATTTATTAGGACAAGTAACAAAAAATTACCTACGGTAATGAATATTGGGCATTCTCCGCGCACGGGCAGGATGATATAAAAGCGCAACTCAATCACAAGGAAGTGGTTATTCTGAGAACAGAAGTCAGTACCGTAGCATGTTGAATCAGTTAATAATACAATAGAGAAGAGTCTAGAGAACATAGCTATTCCGACGGTCATGATAGATTAATGGAAAAGTAGAAATTCCAGTGATAATTCCAATAACGAATACTACAGTAATGTCCGATGAATCAAATCCACAAAGTTCCGAGTCAGTTTCGCAATAACTGAAGAAAAGCATAATCACTCCAAGCAAATCAAAAACGTAATCCTCCTGAGGTTACTAAAACAAGAGATCATCCCTCATAAGATTATAACCCCAGATATTGTTTTAAAACCACGGCACGAAATAGAATTTTAACACGTTAAATCTCCGGAAAATACAGTGACAAGCATTCAAATGAAATTACATCGCATAAATATAAAAATCGATTGAATCCAGTGATGACAGTTGATGGTAATGAAGGAAGGTAATTGTTTCTTTTTCTGAATTTATGTTTTGGGTCACCTGAATTAACATGACGTTTATTTTGGGTATTTTGGCATACATCTATCTCCATAGTTCATAATATCATAATATTTCAATATTACTGTTTTTCCCTCGTCTCTCATATCGACTTGTAATATCCACATCAATCATTTATCGATTTTCATTATGTCGAAAACTATTCGAAAAGAATAATTGTCTATTTGTCTATTTGTATAAACTACCAAATCTGTTCATTAGTGATGTTTTTTTAGGCGTAATTGTTATTATTTATACTTGCATCTAATTAAAATTAAGGAATTTTTTTTTCTTAATAGATTTCAAATTATGTTTAGTAGTGTTGTTTATTTCAACGAGTTGATAACTGATTGTCATTATTTGTACTTGCATCTAATTGCTATATATGAATATACTTTTTTTATGATTCCGAGTGCATTTATTAGTATAGAGTTCGAAGACCGGTAATATTCCTAAATAAAAGCTCCATGCTCCCCAGTGTAGAGAGACAGGGACAATTACTCGGAACCGCTCGCGAGAAATAGTCTCGGTTCAATTATTTCCCAAATAATTGATGCTCCCTATACATCAAAGTTGTGACTTTTCGAGCAACTTTACAACGAAGGAATGATCGAATATGGGAACCCTATTTCTTATATCAGATTCTATCCGCTTTATAAATTTACTTGAAAACTATACAAAAATGAACCCAATCTCATATTGTTTTTCATGGTGCAATATAATGAAGAATTGGTATTTTTTCTGTTTATTTCAGAAATACAGATATGTATATATGACTAACGGTTAGTACCGGGACATTTTTGTACACTTGGACCAAATTTGTACCGAAGTGTATATAGGTTTTTTTTGTCATATATGAGTTCAGTTATCACATGCTATTCACAAAATGGATGTACTCAGGTCCGTTTTTGTTATATACCAATTTTTGTATAAACCGTATAGTACCAGGACATTCTTTCAAATTGTTCTTGAAAAATAGATTACGATGGCAGATGCAGATGAACTGTTAGGAATCACTGATACTTTTGAAAATGGAAAGTGACATCAATGATTTATTATTTTTATTTTATGTTATTCCTTTTGATATGTTTTGTAGACTTGGGAAAAATTGATTGTTTATAATATCCCTCTCAATTCACATTAAAATTAATTCATTCAATGCAGTATTTGAAGAAAGAGGAAAATTAAAAAAACTTTCTTTAGTTCGTCTGACAGCGGTCATGATTCCTCATGGAAATCAT
>JAFIRS010006193.1:0-41442 GCA_018342105.1 Gonioctena quinquepunctata | reverse complement strand
TTGTTAATCAAAGAGATCTTCGAATAACATAGAAGAAGATCTAAGAGCGGCTTTAGTCTTCCTCTTGCCCTGGGAGATAGTTGAGCGTGGGTTGTTCATTTATAATTCAGATTTACAGACCTTACTATTATTCGAATTCACAGGAAATAATGCACGGGACAGAGTAAATAAAAATGAATATAATTAATCTAATCTTAAAATACATGCACAATCGTATAACATAACCAATAAAACAAAATATGCTATTTCGCTATTAAACAATTATAGAAGATGATAGTATGTCAAGTTTTGGTCTACAAAAGGGTAGTCTCTAATATCAATATTTCTCTTCATTCTTATCCTTTTTACTTTCGACTAAGGCTTAACGCATAACCCTGTATATGATAATAACCAAAATATTTAGGAATAAGGTACTTGGAGAATTGACTTTCCAAACATGATCTTTCAAACGTACTTACATAATTCTCAGGTAAATCACTTGCACTTATTTTAACAATTGGTTAGACGAATAGAAATTATTAATTTTATTCGCGCCTTCATTAATTTGGGTTATTATGGTTTTATTATTTTACTTTCGTGTTTTGACTTTATTTAGCTACTTTTCTTGGACTATGAATAGAAATTATGAAATTGGCTTTGAAAATATGCAAAGTTTATGGTAGCACTAATAAACAGATGATGACCCGGTAGTTATTGTATTTGTCGAGCCGATTTGACATTGTAGATTTCTCGTTGAACCAAAAACTTAATTCGCACTAAGGTAGAGATTGATGATGCAACCAATTTAGCTTCATTGTGAATTATCTTGAATTTCTCGTATGTGTTACATCACTTACTTCAGACTTGAATTTAATTGTACTTGTAATAAAGATTTCTAATTAAATGCTCGCGTACATGGAATCAAGTATATCTGACGACTGTCGAATTATAACTCTTTCTATCCTTTTAGATTTCAGTTTCTTTATATATAGTCTCGATTCCTCCCTCTCGGTTGGGTTATTTCAGTAATTTAATGCGTGACTTTTATGTGAACTCATTAATACCAGCGCGTAAGAATACTTCAAATAGACCGCCCATCCAATGATGTATTTATAGCTTTTTATGTGCGGTCGGAAAGTTGAAACAACCGGGCCTAGACAGGTCGGTCCCATTAACAAGTTAATTTATTACAGAACAAGAATGTCTCCTATGATATTCACCGCGGCAAAGAGTTACTCTTCACCGTAATAGGTCATTAAATGAACAATCTGAGAGAATTATGTCTTCCTTTAAAAATTACTGGTGCAGGTGTTAGAACTTGATAATGGTTATTTCTTTGTCTAAATGATTATGACTAGGCAGGGTCACTACACACTCATCAAAAATAATATGCTGGTGGATATTTATGCTACATATAGAACTCATGATATTAACAAAGATGAATTTATAGGAAATTTAAATAGTATTTTAAGGAGATCATTGCAAGATCAAAATCATATACATATTCTCACTGGAGATATTAACATTGACCTCCTAGATCAAAACTCCGAATCAACAAGCGAGTACTTGAATGTTCTTCAAAGTTATGGATTTGTAAGCTGTATCAATAAAGTTACTAGAAGATCAAAAGAAGCAGCAACATGTATCGATCATTTTTTTGTGAAATGTAAACACGAAAAACTCAATGATGTTAATCCTCTTATTTTAATAAGGGACTTCACCGTACCACTATCCCATTTTGCTCAACATAAAGGGTAATGCAAATATAGAAGCAGGAAAAAATAAAACTTTTCAAGTACTTAATTACAATAAACTCACAAGCCTAATTTCGCAAGCAGAATGGGATGATGTTCTGGGAAGTGTCAATGTTAACATATGCACAGATATTTTCATAACAAAACTACAAAACTTTATAAGCCAATCCACAACCACTAAAACGATAACTAGCAGAAAAAGAGATTAAAACACTGGATCACTGATGGCCTCCTGGTATCAATTCGTAAAAAGGGGTCGGTTAAAAAGAGAATGTGCTTTGAACAGAAATTGTAAGGATACTGAAACAGATATAAAACCTTTAGAAATATGCTCTCAAGACTTATAAAAAAAATCCAAATATACCTATTATAAATCCCTTGCCGAAAAAAGTTTAAATGACCCGAAAACAACATGGAAGATGATCCGAGAGGCTACGGGTGAGCAGGTGAACCAAACGGAAATCAGAGGTATTCTGGACAGCAAGGGTGCAAAAATTCATGAAACCCAAGCAAATAGTAACTGAATTTAATTCTTATTTTAGCAATATAGGGGGAACAATTAGCACACAAAATCTCCCAAGGTTACAATATACAATGCAGCAGTAAATGATTTTATCAATCCCACTCCTTTTACCTCACCCCTATTACTGATGCCGAACTGGTGACTCAAATAAAAGTTTGAAAGACAGAGTTAAATGCGGGAAGACAATATTAGTACAGAGATCATTAAAATGAATCACATCTATTTATTAAAACCGTTAAAACATATTGTAAATTGTACCTTCAGTACTGGAATTTTCCCTAAGATTCTCAAGAGTGCAATAATTGTACCAATTTTCAAACAAGGTGATAAAAACTTAACAAGCAACTACAGACCTATTGCACTCTTGAGCTCAATAAGCGAATTGATAGAAAAATGTATTAAATATAAACTAATGCTATTTTTGGAAAAATATGTCTTATTAGATAAAAATCAATTTGCCTTTAGGGATAATCTCAGTACTGAAAACGCTATGTGTAGAGTAACAGAAAAAATTCTTCAAAATCTTGATCAGGGAAAGAAGGTTATTGGAATATTTCTGGACCTTACCAAAGCATTTGATACTGTGGCACAC
This sequence comes from Gonioctena quinquepunctata, assembly GCA_018342105.1. NCBI lineage: Eukaryota > Metazoa > Arthropoda > Insecta > Coleoptera > Chrysomelidae > Gonioctena > Gonioctena quinquepunctata. The sequence goes on along the minus strand of JAFIRS010006193.1, from coordinate 38,594 downwards.
CCAATCCTGTTAGATAGGCTAAACAACATGAGTATTAGAGGTATTGCTAACGACTTATTTAGATCTTACTTAAGTGAAAGAAGCAATGAACTTTTTAAGTAGCCGTCTAAAGGTAGGATTTGGTGTGCCACAGGGCACAGTACTGGGGCCGCTTCTCTTTAATATCTACGTAAATGGTCTCCTATCACTGTTGGAGGAAGATTCTATCTTCTGTTTTGCCGATGATACTGCGGTCATAATAAGCGGTCCCACATGGAGAGCTACTGTGGAAAATGCAGAACGGGCAATGGCAAAAATAAAAAAGTGGTTAGATAATAGCCTTCTTTCCCTGAACGTAGGTAAAACAAAATGTATGACCTTCGCTCTCTCAATCAGATCCCTACCCACCGATGTAACAAACATAAAACTACATGAATCACATTGCACCTTAGAACAACAACAATGTACATGCACACACAAAATTGATAGAGAGACATGTGTTAAATAATTGGGCATTTTTGTAGATGAACTTTTTACTTGGAAGGAGCACATAAACTACGTTACAAAAAAATAAGAAAACTAATTTATAAATTCTATGAATTGCGTAACTTTTTGCCCCATAAAACCATAAAAGCAATATATTTCTCTCTTGTAGAATCTATCATAAATTATGGCATCGTTGTGTGGGGAAATGCTTGTAGTATATACTTGTCAAAGCTTGAAGTATCCCAAAATGGATAATAAAATAATTATATTTAAAAAAAGCGTTACCCATCTCAATTAGTATATGAAGAAAGTGGATTACTCACTCCAAACCAACTTTACCTTAAAGCAGTTGCAAGATTTATGTTGAAAACTTCTTATTATAGAAATAATCTCTGTCATATACCTAAACACGCGAAACGCAGCTCCACTAAATGTTCCTTTTGAAAACCCCAAACATGTTGCTTGCCAGAAACATATATATTGTACAGGTCCCAAAGTGTACAACGCTCTACCGCAGAATTTTAGAGTAATGCCATATAATAAAATTAAAAAAGACATTATAAAATGGATTATACAAACAAACTTCACCCTTATTTACCTTGAATGAAAAAAATAAATAAATAAAATAAGCTACCTAATGTTCACTTCACTTAAAATAAATTACACACATCAAACTACTTTTCCTTTCTCAACTAATGTAATATATTGTGCCTATGTAAACATTGACATAGTCAGTACCTCAGAAACAATTCTACAAACAGAAAAGTCGCACACACAGTATCTTAGAATACCATAGTGCGCCAAATTCCAGTAATAGTTAAGGTCAAATTGTCTAAATAGATTTTATAGATATATTATTGTAGAATAGAGTTGATTTTTGTCAAATTACTGAACTACTGTATTTCTATTTCTACTGTATTCCTATTTCTATTTCTATTGCTGAATAAACTAACTAACTAAAAATGATGCTAGATTCATTAACAAAATATTGTTCAAGGATGAAATAACAGTTACCAGAAAAGGTATTTTCAATCAGCGAAACGCACATGTATATGCAGAATATTTATTTAAAATAAATATTTGGTTTGGAGAAGTAGCCGATAACCTACTGGGATTCTTAAATTCAAAATGGCGGCCCCAAAATGGAGGATGAGTTTTGTGATTATGGTCCAATTCGATCCAAAATTGGTATGCGCCTTTGGAGATTATGAATTTTTTGTCGTAATTCATAAATTCAAGATGGCGGCCCCAAGATGGAGGACGAGTTTTGTGATTATGGCCCGATTCGATTCAAAATTGGTATGTGGCGGTTTTGGCAATCGAAGATTTTGAATTTGTCAAAATTTATAAATTCAAGATGGAGGACGAGTTTTCTGATTATGGTCATATTTCATTCAAAATTGGTATGTGGGGGTTTTCAGGTTCGGAGATTATGAATTTTTTGTCAAAATCTCTGAATTTAAGACGGCGACTTCAGGACGGCGGACGAGTTTTGTGATTATGGTCAGATTCTACTCAAAATTGGTGTGGGGGAGTTTTTGGGGTCGGAGATCATGATTTCTTTCAGCTCAAAACTTACAGGGAAGAGAAAGAGACCTTGTAATAACGATGCTCTATTAGAAGTGAACAGATTAAGGCAAACTAACTGAAAAGCAAAAAATAAAATAACTATATAAAAAACCTTTTTAAAGACAAGCTTTTATTTAAGCCATGTACTAAAACGTATAGTTGAAATTTTGGGAAGTTTGTGAGAGTATAAAGTATAAAAGCTTTCTGACCAAAATAGTATAGAACAACACAATGTGTGGATCAAAAACCAAAAGTTACAGTTAAGTGTGATCTACCAGTGAAGTTAATAGCAGCATGAAATTTCTAAATTTGAGTACAAAATCAATATAAAAAACATTTATCGATAGTCCCAAGAAACCAGTGAAATACACAAAAACTGCAAGCAACAAAAACCAACTGTGATTGAACCTGAAGTTTTTTCTGCATTCCTCAGAGACTAGTGTTTGTTGATAAATCATCACTATTAAGAGGATAGAGGTAAGTTTGAGAATCACATTAAGAGGATACAGAGGCGTTCTGGAATAAAAATGGGAGAAAAATGTGAAAGTTGCAAAAATAATGTGAGTGATAAGGATAAATTGGTAAAATGTGATAGTTGACGTACTATTTTCCATGCTAATGAAAACTGCACTAACCTGGCAGCATCTGAACTTAGGGCTGTTATATTACAAAGCAGATCACTAATATTCTTTTGCAATGAATGTCGTATGGCATTTAAGAAAGTTCCGCTACTAATAAGACAAATGGAGGATATCAAAAATGATGTTACAGAATTGAAAGAAGATGTCAAAGCTTTAAAAAATGAAAATAAAGTCCTGAAAGAAAACTTAATGAAAATTGAAAGTAGTGAAACCAACTTTGATATGGAGGAGTTCATGAATGAAATGGAGGAAAGAAAGAAGAGATCAAACAACATAATGATTTTAAATATTAATGAATCGAATGCTGTAAACAGGAATGATAGAATAAAAGATGAAAATAAAACAGTGAAAGAAGTGTTGGCGCATGCAGACATTGCTCTTAATGAGTTTAAAGTAATTAGAATGGGAAAATACGATAGAAGAAAAATACGTCCCATAAAGGTTATCTTAGAATCCAATGATGCAGCAGTAAATATACTAAAAAACCATAAAAAAATCAATGATATTATTCCTTCTATCAGAATATTTGCAGATCAAACGACTGCACAACGAGAGTACTACAAAAAATTAAAAATAAAGCTAAATAACATCATAGCTGAAGGTGATAATTCTAAAATTATAAAATATCTGAACCGAATTCCAAAAATAGTGAATAAACACGATGCAAAAAAATAAATTATACAACAGACAAAAGTGAATATACACCAATTGAGTTCAATGTAGATATTGTTTATTTAAACATAGAAAGTTTGCTAGCTCACAAAATTCAATTGATAGCTGACATTGTTTGTTACCACCCTGCCATTATTTTACTCAGTGAAGCTCGAACTACAAGAGAAATAAATAACCATGAACTTGAAATATCAGGCTATTCACTTATAAGATGCGATTCCAACTCAAGACACACAGGAGGTGTAACTATTTATGTTAGAAAATATATTAAATTTACAAACGCTAAAACCTATGTGCAAAATGGAAATTATTGGTGTAAATTTATATCCGTCAACTGCGGCAGCATTAAATGGATAATAGGAAGTCTATATCATTCACCCAGTGGAAGTCATGCAGCTTTTCTCAACCAAATGGAGATAATATGTGAAGAAATATTTTGCAGGAATCCTCGAGTGATTTTAGCTGGTGATTTTAATTTGGACTTCTTGTCTAATGAATTTTATGTTAAAAAAATTAAAGATCTTTTCAATGCTTATGGTATACGTCAAAATGCGGAAACATATACTAGAATAACTAACACCAGTAAAAGTTTAATAGACTATGTATTGACAAATCAGGATAATTTAGAAGTTAAAGTATTGGATGAGCCTAAGCTCACTGATCACTCCATTATAACTGTTAAATGTTTTCCCAATGTAAGACCTGCTACAGCAGGGAGGTGAACAAAAATGTTCAGAAAGTTAACCGATGAAAACTTGCATCCAATTTAAAGTTAATTGATAGTCAATTCCTACTGAATAGTATTGATGTTAACGACATTTACAACAATATTAAAGATATTTTTGACAAAACTGTTAATAAGATCGCACCCGTGAAAACAATAACATATAGTGTGAACGACCTACCTTGGTATGATGATGATATAAAAAAATTAAGCAGAGAAAGAGATGGTGCATATAAAATCTTCAGAAATATCTCTAATATAACCAATTGGGAAAATTATAGGCAAAAACGTAACGCTGTTGTTAATTTGATAAAAGAGAAAAAAAATTGTTATTATTATAACCAAATTGACAGGAATATGCATAATCCACGTTTAATGTGGAAAACACTAAAAAAATTAATAAACCCTAAACAAATTAATAATGATTTCTGCAATGGTGTACAATTCGAAATAAATGGTCAGATTTTTTGTGTAAAGGATAAAGGGGAGATTTCTGGGCATTTTAATGAGTTCTTTGTAAATAGTATTGATGATATGGTGTCTAGTATTGAAGATATTGAGTTTTCTTGTAATATTCAGTGGAGTGAAAAACATTTCAGTAATTTTAAATTAGTATCTATACATGAGTTGGGTATAATTATAAAAAATTTAGAAAATAAAGGAAGTCAAATTTATGAACTAAACAGTAAGGTTGTTAAAAATAGCTTTGATGTTATTGGACATGTGTGGTGCCACTTTGTGAATGTATCATTGAAAAGTGGCACATTTCCCGAGGAATTAAAAACCAGCACTGTTACTCCTATCGAAAAGGTTGCTAATACTAGTAAAAGTGGTGAGTTTAGACCAATCAACTCGTTGCCATTTGAAGAAAAGTTATTAGAGTCAACAGTTTATCAACAGTTATTAGAATATAATAACTCAAATAATCTGCTATCCATTAATCAGTCTGGCTTTAGATCGAAGCACTCATGCGAATCAGCTATACAACTCACTGTCACTGAATGGAAAATAAAATGAGTAATCATCTGTACACTATAGCAGTATCATTGGATCTAAGACGAGCTTTTGAAACAGTAAATAGAGAGATATTATTAAAAAAATTAAATAAATACGGTATAGAGGGTAAGGTGTCCAATTGGATTAGAGGATACCTTTCAAATAGAAAACAGATAACAAAAATTGGTGATGTAATGTCATCAGCTATTGCAGTAAATCATGGAGTTCCTCAGGGTAGTATCTTGGGCCCTCTATTGTTTTTAATGTATATTAATTATATGGAAAAATATGTTGAATGTGACTACATTCATATATTTGCAGATGATACTCTGATATCAGTAAGTGATGAAAATTTAGATAGAGCAGTGATCAAAATAAATGATGTGCTAAAAAAAAAAAAAAAAAAAAAAAAAAATTATTATATATATATATATATATATATAAAAAATAAATATAAACATTAACATAGAAATAAATAAAAAAAATTGAAATTGTAAAGGAATTCAAATATCTGGGATTTATGTTGGATAATCACCTATTATTTAATAGCCACTTTGAATATATCAAAAAGAAAATCTTGAAGAAACTGTATTTCTTTTCTAGAGTGTCCCAAAACTTAAGTCTAAATTTCAGAATAATTGTGTACAAGACTATCATTCAACCTCATTTTGAATATTGCCCTACATTACTTTACTGCTTTGATTTAAATAAAATATCCCAATTACAAAAGTTACAGAATCGAGCAATGAGAGTAGTATTGCGATGTAGTAGGTCAACTCCTATATTATTGATGCTAGAAACTTTACAGTTATTTACTGTGGAGCCTAAGACTGACCTACTTAACTATGATCTATATCTATAAAATGATACATGAACTCACTCCAACATACTTGGGTAAGTTTATTATAACTGTCAACCAAATCCATACATACAATACTAGAGGCCAAAATCATTTATATGTAAACAGGCAGAGTACCTCATATAATGTAAAAAGTTTATTTTTTAAAGGATTTATTCAGTACAATAGTTTACCACAAAATGTAAAAGAGTCAAAAAGTATTGCAGAATTCAAACAAAATTTGATTTTGTATTATAAATAAGAAAATATTTTATTTTATACTGTATTATGTTTATTTTTTTTATATATATTTATACTCACATTTATTAGATTTATTAGATATATTTATACTTACATTTATGATACTTTATATGTATTGTAAGATAGGTATGTCAACTATATTATTTTTTGTAAATTAGGATTGTCCTACTTAATTAAATAAATGAAATGAAATAGAATAAGTTTAAGTCATCACTGACAATGATTTAATAATTTTTTGTTGAATTATTTGGTTTCAAAAAGCTTGTTGTGCGAATTGTAATAAAATTAATACTTCGACAAGTTCTTACGTACCAAACAATCACTGCCCAATCAAATTAATTGGTACCTGGTTGGTTGGTTGAAAACTGACGAGCCGGAGACAGGGTTGGCACTTAGCTTCCCTTGACACTGCGACCAGCTAGGGTCTATTGTATCACTCTGTCGTCAGTGGTTCCTCATTCAAACAGGTTTGTGCCTTTAATTAGGTTTAGTAGCCTGTTGATAAGGTTCTTCGGATTCATGCCTGTTTCTGGGTTGATCTCTCCAAAGGTTCTGTGTCGCCTTCTACTTAGGGCGTCACAGTCGAAGATGATGTGAGAGGCTGTTTCCTCCTCTTCATCACATAGCCTACACTCCACGGTTTCCCTGCGTATTCCCATGGTGTTTAGGTGTTTTCTTAGGCCGCAGTGTCCAATCAGCAGACCTACTATTATACGTGCCTTCGTTTTGTTCAGGTTCAGAAGGTCAGCCGTCAGGGTCCGGTTTGGGTGCCCTACCAGTTTGATCCCAGTATTGTTGGTGTCTTCTTTTTATCCACTCATCGATCAGGGTCCTGCATCGGTTTTTGCTGATCCCGTGCACAGGTTCTAGCCCTGTGAATAGCATTTCAGATGCTTGTCTAGCTAGCTGGTCCGCTTTTACGTTGCCTTCAATGCCTCTATGACCTGGCACCACATCAAGGTGACCTTGTTGTGTTTTGCCAGCTCGATGAGGTTCTGGAGGCAGTCCCAGACCAGTTTAGACTTTATCTGTGTAGAGTTGAGGGCTTTGATAGCACTCTGACTGTCAGATAGAATGTAGATGTGTTTTTTCCTATAACCATTTCCTAGATTCTTCTGAATGCATACCATAATAGCATGTGTTTCAACTTGGAATATCGTGGAGCACTTGCCAAGTGGTATTAGGTAGTCCCACTTGGCCTTACCCCATGTATTCCTGCTCCCGTTCCTTCAACTGTCTTTGAGCCGCCTGTATACCAGACTATGTCCGCAGTTGATTGTGATTCTATACTGGGGGCCCATCCGGATCTGTCAATTCGTGTTTCGAATGGTTTTTCAAATGAGTATAGGGGTTGCATGTAGTCTGAAATCATACCGAGTTCGTCGATATTGATTACATGAGTGATTCTGGTGTGTCAAATTGTTTGTTTCAGTCTGTATGCACTCATCCTGGCCTCTCCAATAACATGTAATTCAAGGGGTTTGAGGTTCAGGATGATTTCCATTGCAGCTGTTGGAGTGCTATTCATTGCACCCGTAATGCAGAGACAAGCAAGCCTCTGGATTTTCCCAAGGTTGGTTTTTGCCTGTCTTTGATTTGTTATTGGCCACCATAAGAGTGAGCCATAAGTTACTCTGGGTCTTATTACCGCTGTGTAGAGCCAGTGCATGGCTTTCGGTTTGAGCCCCCAGGTTTTTCCAAAAGCTCTCCTCATGAAGGTTATCTTGCTTTTGTTGGTTACATGTTGAAGATGCGGGTTCCAGGTTAGTTTCTTGTCAAGAATCAGCCCTAGATATTTCATCTGCTCTACTACTTGTAATGTTTCGCCGAATAGTCTGGGAGGTATGAGATCTCCCATGTTTCTTCTCCGGGTGAAGGGAATCAGTGTTGTTTTGTTCGGATTTGCCCTTAGGCTCTCTCTGTTGCACCATTCCTCTACTGTCCTCTGTGCATTTTGCATTAGCTCTGAGGTTGTTCGAGTATTTTTTCCTTTGATGAGAATGACCAAGTCATCTGCATACCCTTGAGAGTAATACCCTTGGTTATTCAGAGAAATTAGTACCTACTTTTATGAACACTTCGTGCAACAAGCTTTTTAAAACCAAATAATTCAACAAAAAATAATTAAATCATTGTCAGTGATGACTTAAACTTATTTTATACGTTTTAGTACACGGCTTAAATGAAAGCTTGTCTTTGAAAATGTTTTTTATTAATTATTTTTTGACTGATGAAGACCTGTTCAGAGTGGACAGACATAGTAGTAAGACATTAAAGTTTCTATATTAGGTAGTTCCTCAGTTGTAAGCTTACCTGTTGGAAGTTCTTGGAAAAAGCTTGGTCCTATTTTTGTTTCCATCAATATATCTGTGGAATTTTCACTTCTTCCATCCTCTTCATTTGCACATATTTCTAGTTTTTCGTCTTCAATATCAATTTCTTCCTCAGTTTTGAGTGTCTTCATTTTTAATTCATGGTAATTTGTTAATGTATCACCAGAAAATTCGGAATAATCTTGATTTTCATGCTTTATTTTAATCTTATTAAAACAATTATCTTCAGGGTTTTCCTGTTCACTGGCAAAATCATCCTCTGAACCCTCCACTTTGAAATTCATATATTTACAGGCATCTGAAATTCAATACCAGCAGTTAAAATTTAATATATATATTACTAATCCAATGGTGGAAATAAGTTTCGGAGCATAATGAAAAATAAATAAATGAACCTGCCACCATTTTATAATATTACTTGTCGAGAAAAATATTGTTTGAACCTCTGCTATATAAGTAAAACTTTGAAATGAAATAGTTTTCTGACAGCTATTAAAAAAAAGGTCCTTGAAGAGATGAAGTACCCATTACAGTGATCGAGATTTGTCAAGGCCCCTACAATATATCAGCTAATGTCCTGTTTGGATAGGAACATTTTACTGGAAAAATATGGTGTACAAGGAAATGCCGGTAAGTGGTTCGAATCATATCTTTCTAATAGGAATAGCGTGTAAAAATAACCAGGGAAGGACTCATTGAAAAATCAGAAATATTGTATAATAATACAGGAGTACGTCAAGGAAGTATTGCAAATCCAACCCTGTTCATAATCTTTATAAATGAATTGTGTTACATAACAGAAAATATAAATGAGAGAATAACCATATTTGCGGATGATACAATTTGGGCAGTGGGAGATGAACAAAAACTTTCAGTTGAAGCAACAAGCATTAACACAAAGGCAAAAAACTGGTTCGAACAAAATCATCTTATTTTAAACGAGGATCAAACAAAGATGATAATTTTTAATAAAAGTCACAGTAGAAAAAAAAACAGAAAATATTAAATTAGAAGATCAAAGCTTGGCATTATAATAGACAGACTGGAAACAAAATATAGAACTCTGAACCCTCCACTTTAAAATTCATATATTTACAGGCATCTGAAATTCAATACCATCCGTTAAAAGTTCATATATATTTTACTGATCAAATGATGGAAAGTTTCGGAGCATAATGAAATGTAAAAAAATGAGCCTTTCACAATTTTATAATATTCCCTGCTGAGAAAAATATTGTTTGAACTTCTGCTATATGAGTAAAACTTTGAAATGAAATAGTTTTATGACTACCACTTTTTTGGAAAAAGCACATTTTGCCAAAAATATCTAAGCTAATATTCAATACCTGTTGAAGGGACCTCATTCTCCTCCAGCATATCCTGCAACTGACTTGAATCTATTAAATCGGATTTATGAAAATGTTCTTCTTTGCTCTGCTCTAGGTGTCTTTCATCATACACTGCGTAACTAGTGAAAAATACTGTTTCGATTGGCTCTTCCTTAACTATTTCTTCCTTTATAATATCATGTATAGCATCAGTCTCACTCTCTGTTTCATCTTTAATATCCGATATGAAATGTTCTGGTTCGCAATTGTTGTGTTCTAAAGCCATAGTGGTATTTTTTCCAGTATAGAACTCTTGTCTATGATTTTTTCTGAACAGAGGCCAGATAAGAAAATATAGTTAAGTTATATCTAGGGCCTTTCGATGTCAAAAATCCACTTTTGAACTTTTTTATTTTATGAATCCAGGGTTATTATATATATAATACTACAGGGTTACGGCGAAACCTCCATTTTGATGACGTCTGATGTGTGCCAGAATAGCGAACTTTATAGAACTTATTTTCAAATTTCGAAGAGTAACAAGGATGAACATTCAAGATGAACAAGGATGAATACAATACAAACCTAAATAATTAGTATATGTTGGCAGCACTGGCACACTTTCCTCACCTTACGTCTTGTCACCCGAACTCTCCTAAAGCTGTTTTATGCCGTAACCCTGTCAGTATATATATATATATATATATATATATATATATATATATATATATATATATATATATATAATAACCCTGTTATGAATCAACATATTTTAACCTCGCCTTATGCCTTCACTCCTTCTATTTGTATGACGTTTGACCATTGACCAATCCAATCAGGTACAATTCTCCAGCGCTCTCTCTCTTGCGTAATCTCTTACATTTACATAATCGAGACTTCGTCGTTATGGTGTAAAGCCTAGTTTTCATCACAGCGGATGGCGGATTATTTTGTTGCGGACTTTTTCTGATTGGTAGAAAATATTCAAATTGTGAATGGCGCGAAATATTTGCGGATATTTTAACATTTTGCGGAGTATCATTTTATGTTAAACATTTTTTAACTTTCTGGCGGTTTTTCAGAGCTTTTGGCAGTTTGACATTAGATAAGTGAGGTTATAATCCAGCTCGGGTTTATATTTGTTTATGGTCTGTATTTGTGTCGTTAAAGTCACAAAATAGGGGGGGGGATATTTTGTGGTTAAAGTGTTCAAGTAATTTAGATAATCGTACTCTGTTACGTGTGTTGGGCAAGATGAATTCTGACGAAGAAGAGATTATGATATGATCCTTGAGCTTTTCTGTTTAAAAATATGTTTGTTACCCACCATCGTTTAGGTTGCCGTTTTCTTTTAATTATTTTGGAAAATGCATAAAGTAGTCCCAACAAGCAAATTTTACGAACTTTTGTGTTAATTTTTTTTCTATACCACATTTCAACCTGAATACTGAATGAATTTATATTATTTGTACCACTCAATTCGTTTTGAAATAAAAACCACCTTTGACATGACAATTATGTTCTGTACTTTGTCAAAACCAGATAGTTATCTTGTCAAATAAAAATATTACTAGAATTCACTAAATGATCCATGTTTATGAAAACGTTTGTTTGATGCGAGGATCATCCTTACGGGAATTTCATTCCGCCATCCGCAATCCGCTGTGATGAAAAACTAGCCTTGAAGAGAGTAAACTGAATAGGAGGCACCTAATAAGCTCTAACCAATCAGAATCTTGTAGCATTAACGCATCATAGTGACGTACTTGGACATGAGTATAGGTGGCCAAAGAGAGTAAACTGGATAGGAGGCCCCTAATAAGCTCTAGCCAATCAGGATCTTGTAGCATTAATGCATCATAGTGACGTACTTGGACATGAGTACAGGTGGCCCAGTAACATACAGAGTGGTTCAATATACATTCAAGACCCCTGTAACTCTCAGGTACCAGAGTGCGAAATGCGCCAGTCCGCCACTGTCCAGAGTGAATGGTGGCCATGACATTACCCATATACGTCACTATGACTCACAAATGATCTTTCATCTCTTTCTATTAGTGTCACCATTGTCTTATGGGGAATAGGCTCTCCTATAACATTTACTCTCTTTGTAGGTGGCCCACGTAACATACAGAGTGGTCCAATATACATTCAAGAGCCTGTAACTCTCTCAGAATGCGCTAGTCCGCCACTGTCCAGAGTGAATGGTGGCCATGACATTACCATATACGCCACTATGACTCACAAATGATCTTTCATCTCTTTCTATTTGTGTCACCATTGTCTTATGGGGAATAGACTCTCCTATCAAAGAGAGTAAACTGAATAGGGAGCACTAATAAGCTTAGTAATCAGAATCTTGTAGCATTAACGCATCATAGTGAGTCTTGGACATGAGTACAGGTGGCCCACATAAATACAGAGTGGTCAATATAATTCAAGAGCCTGTAACTTCAGATACCAGGTGGGAATGCGCTAGTCCGCCACTGTCCGGAGTGAATGGTGGCCATGACATTACCATATACGTCACTATGACTCACAAATGATCTTTCATCTCTTTCTATTAGTGTCACCATTGTCTTATGGGGAATAGACTCTCCTATAACGTTTACTCTCTTTGCTCTCCTATAACGTTTACTCCCTTTGGTAAACGTTATCTGAATAGGAGAGTCTATTTTCCATAGGACAATGGTGACACTAATAGAAAGAGATGAAAGATCATTTGTGAGTCATAGTGACGTATATGGACATGTCATGGCCACCATTCTCTCTGGACAGTGGCGGACTAGCGCACTCCGCACTCTGGTATCTGAGTTACAGGCTCTTGAATGTATATTGGACCACTCTATATGTTGCGTGGACCACCTGCACTCATGTCCATGTACGTCACTATGGCGGTTTAATGCAACAAGATTCTGATTGGCTAGAGCTTATTAGTACCTCCTATTCAAATAACGTTTACTCTCTTTAGGTATGCTGCATTCCTGCGCATTAGACAACGTACTTACACGAACGTACACGAGAGCCACACGACTTGAAATTAATTAATTAAATTTACATAGAATAGATGTCGCTTTCATTTTAAATATTTATTTCATGAAGTCAATTACCGATCGATCATTATTGTTTATGGATATGGTGCTTAACACTCAAAATCCCCGATTTTACCCTCTTTATTATTTTACCTGCAAGATGGTCTGAAATACCCGCATTTCGGCTAAAATTCCCACAATTGGCAACGCTGAACATAACTCATAGTTTTCTTTATTCTCACATAAAGTCGCCCGCTTCTTTCGACAAATCCGTTGTCATCCGGCCTGGTTACCGGCTTAGAGAACAAAGGAGCAGATTTTTTATACATTCAGTTTTTTAACTAGACTATCACAAACATCAACTCACACACTCCTCCACGATGGTAGAGCTCATCCAGTATTGAAACGACCACTTTGGCCTTCCCCCACCTAACAACCAATTTTTATCGAAGATACCCGAACCATTGTCTAACTACCCAGCAAACACACTTGTTACATTTACATAAATGTCACATAAAATTAAGGGAACATATTTATGTAAAATAGTTACGTAAATACTCCATCATATTTCTAAGATACTTAAAACCACAGATTTAACATATTTATGTAAAATTTATGTAAATGCTACGTCAGTTGTTACTTCAATATTAGATTGGCAAATGCAGAAGGTTCAATGTCTGATTTATGTTGGTAACATCCAGATTCTTTGACAAATGACAATTTCAGTGTTGAGTGTTTTAGGTTTTAGCATTAGCAAGGTAATGGCAGTTTTAGTAAGACATTTTGTTTATTTGGCGTCTGTTAATTGTGTTATTTCGAAATTGTATATATATATATATATTATCACCACACTGTGAAACTAAGTAGGTAAATCTTTGATTAAGACAGAATGCCCTACCCCAACCTTTCTAAGAGACAGCAGAGAAGAATTTGATCAAATAATGAAAGTCCAAATCAAGTATCAAATAATGAAAGTTCCCAAAAGGAGGTAGTAACGCTGAAGAACTTCCAGTTAGAAAATGACGATGTAAAACTTTTTTGGTAAGTTATATTAAAAATTCTAATTCGCTGCACTTTTTCTTTTCATTCAATTCATTACAGCACACACTTCTGAAAAATAGAAAGAATTTTCAATTCACAGTCAACTTTGGAAGATAAATCTTTCTAACTTTCAATTAATTTTTTATTGGTGGAATCAGCACCTATCATTCCACTATGACGAAACTCAGGAGATTGAAAAATGTTATCAGAGAAATTTATACATTCTTTCAAGGAATCATTTTCCCAAATTTGTGGCACCTTATGAAATGAACCCATATTTGGCTTTATTTCATTTATCTGAATATACTTACATTTTGGGCCCCATCTCTTCAAATCTTTGGGTGGTAAGATGCAAAGATCATCTGTATAGATGCCTCGGCCAATTATTTACCAATGAGTTGGCTCTAACGTTCCTTGGTTCGGACAAGGGGAATTACAAAGCCAAAGACTTGTATTCCATAAAAATATTAACAGGTAATATATTTTAAACTTTGGTTGCCAAAAATCATTATTATTAATATTTTCGGAGTATTAATAATAGCAATCATCCTGATGTATCATATTCTGTACATAGATAAACATGCAGGAAATGGTTCGATTAAGCCCAAAGGCTCAATAGAGAAATCAAGAAAAAAAATGCAGAAAGCCAATGAATAATGATCATTGACAGAAGAAAAGAAGCAATTATTTTGTTTTATTTCTAATGCCAAAATAAATTGGATTTTAGCAATAAGAAATTAAATAATTTATTTTTTATACTGAACTTTTATTTTCCATTGTGATCTGGCAGTATGAAATTATCAATATAGAATTACATGCAAAGTCATGCTTCCTGTATTTCTTTTTCACAAAAGTTATTGAAATTTACTGTCAAAACTAAACATACAATTTCAAATGATACCATATTATCATGTTTATGTACCATATATCACAAGTAGATAAGTAGTCTTTGTGGTGGTTATCTACATGGAGACTGGATGGACGCTAGGTTATCATCACAATAAAAATGTACAAATAACCCCTTCACCACACTCACTCACTTTACACCTACATGCACATTTAGATAACTTATCATCAGTAGATAATCTACACTGTAGATTATAGTTATCAAGATTGCATATAAGTAGGTCTAAAGTGTAGTGTAAGCTGTTATTTGTACAATTTTTGATAGTGATCATCTACATAGCAATGATGTAAAAGCTACATAACATATAGTGTATGTTATGTAATATTTATGTCTGTTTGTTACATTCGTTATGTAATATTTATATAATCAAATAATATAAAATATATGTGAAGTAGTTACATCATAGTTATGTAAAAGTTACATAACATCTAATGTATATTATGTCACATTGTGACATAATATTTACTTAATAAAATTATATAAAATATATGTAAAGTAGTTACATTAGTGTTATGTAAAAATGAGGTTGTATTTGTGGCGGACATTTCGCCATAACAGTGACATAAATTCTACATAACATAGTTACGTAACAAGTAATATTACTTATGTAACATACATGTCAATTTTACATAATTGTGTTTGCTGGGTATGGCTATCAATAGAAATTCCATAGGCGTACCAAATTATTTGGTATAGGCGATTCACCAGACGTAGAGAACTTACACTCCTATAACTTTCCTAACACTCCTATTTCTTTTTCCGCTACTGAATAGTACTTACCACTGGGCATTTTGGCAAGGTAACGAGTAAACTATTACAAAGTTGAATAAATAATTAATAATTTATTAATTAAACAAACCTAACCTTTCAAACGCTGCATGCCAAGACACTGGTGAAGATTCGCCGTAGCACAGCAAATCGTGTCCACTCGTGTTTTCCCCCTCTCTACCTACCAAACGGTCGTTTCAATACTGGATGAGCTCTAAGACGAATGTTGAATAGGGGTATGGGAGTTCCACACAAGTTTCCAACTTGAAAAAAATCTTCAAAAACATGTGTCTTCAAGGTTGCCAACCTCGATTTTTTGCGTGCAAACTAGGAAACTCTGATTTGCATATTGCTAGCCTTATTACTTGGCAATGGAATCAATTAGTTAGAAATCGATGATACTAATTTCCCTGGACCAATAATATTAGATTTTTTGCCTCATCAATAATTCATACATTTACAGGTTTGGCAGAACCTCGTATAAATAACAAAAACATGTAGGTTTGTTTAGTCAGTATCTATTTGACACGTTATCTTTCTTTATCCCATGCAATTTATGTGTCTTTCATTTTAAATATTTGATTAATTTGCGAAAACTAACTAACTCATGTTTTGTAGTGTCTGTCATCCGTCTTTGGACTTGGCGTGGCTAGAGCTGTTTTTTTGTGGTGTTCAAGCGTGCTGACAGACTTGTCTAGGAAATGATATAATATTTCAAACTGCCGGAAGGTTAATCCAGCAAAATATTTGAAACGGACTGAATTCTTTTTCAAGCTATTGTATGAAAAAAGCGTTTCCATCAACATGGAAATATTTTCATTCGTTTCTGGTTCCAAAAGGTGATCTCGATTTACTTCTTGTTCTTTATGGTAATCTTCGATTGTGGCGACTGAGTCTATTTCAGTTAATTTTACAGGATAATGCGGTACTGGCACCGACTCATTAGTGAATATTCCCTCGAAATGCTTGCTACATATATAAACTTCGGTCAAATTTTGCTAAGAAAGTTTTTCATTGCCACATAGCTTCAACCATTTTTCATTGCTTTTGATAGGTTTGGGAAACGGACAAAATTTAATTCTTTCATTTCTGCCAAATTTTGAGTAACTTTTATTCCACAATCTCTATAGAAACATTCTTGGTCATTATTGCTATCGCACACTATATCTTTCACTATGGACAACACATTTATTTTCAAAATCCAAATGTCAAATTTATGGAAATACGAACAACAAAACTAAATAAACCCTATTGAATAAAGCCAACAAGAATCAATGGACCTTTTTATGCACCATGAGAAAAAACACCTACCAACGATGAAGAAACCCAAACCAAATGAAAACATCACTCCTTCAGCTAGTAAAACTGTGTTGAGTAACATTAGATCCATGGGAAATATTTACTCAAGAGTTTCGAATAGTTCTTCTCCTAGCACTAGCCAAGCTAGTATATTATCCGATTCACCACAATAACACCACCAAAAAAAAAATCTGAGTATATTCCTAGTCAGTCTTCATCCGATCCTGATTGTGAAAATATCGAAGGACAGCAGCGCCAGCGCTTATCTATTGCACTTATAGAAAAGAAGAGTAATTTTATTTGGGGCTCCCTGAAAATGTTTACCACATTGTGAAATACATTACCAAAATTGAAGAAATTAAATATATGGATGTTCTGATAAGTTTAAAAAAGATACGGGTTGGGGATGTATACTATCGATTGGCTGATGACTTTGATTTGAGTAAATCAAGTGTTTTCAAGATTTTCACAAAAGCTGTGCCTATGATGGCAAATTGTTTACAAGAGCTTATATATTGGCCTGACATATCGAAATTGAAAGAAATTTGCCGATCCCTTTCAGAGCTCGCTATAAGAAAGTTAATTCAATTATTGTCTGGAAATTGAAAAACCCTCTGATCCTGTTCGTCTGTCCATGACTTGGTCAGAATAGAAAAAATGCAATACTGTAAAATTTTTAATATCTGCTACTCCAAATGGCACAATACAATTAAAATTTATTTCAGGAGCATACGGTGGACGAATTCTTTAACAACTTTGTCGATAAGATTCATTTTTTTCTATTTTGATTGAAATTCAAAAATACTTTAAATAACTAGAATGTGCAGTATTTTGTCAAAGTTTTCTAAGGTTTGTTGTCACATTCTCTTCATGAATGCCAATATCTTAAGAAATATTTTTCTTTTCTATAGCTTTGTAACCATAGGGAAAATTTTTACCATAGAAAATGTAAGCCTGTATTTGTAAAAAATTGATGAGTAAACGTCTTTACCTTTGAATTAGTATCCCTCAACAAAAAATTGGTGTGAAATAAGTAAATAATTTTGCAAAAAATTTACGAAATTTGTATGAACATATTTCAAGTCTATTCATTCTAAATTATTAATTATATTTTCAGTAGTTCAAACTTAATAAATATTTGACTCATCACATGAAGGAAACACTAACAGGTACCGAATATGAATTTATTTATATTGTAACGTAAATAAACTTAACTTGGTTTTACTAATTTATTTAACACTTAAATATACAACTTAATTTATGTTATTAACTACGCTACTGTATAGCTCGATCGTATGGGCTCGTTCAGACTGTCCACTCCCTCTTGAGGGCTGTCTATTTATCTCCGATACAGCATTCTCGATGTTTCGAATTCTTCCAGTTGGCGACGGCATGTTCCAATTGTTTCCAATATTGACGGTTGTTTTCCGCGGAAGAGCGACTGGATGGTTCTCGAATATCTCCGGGGATGATCTCATCGCTGTCGATGGCGACGGGGGGAGGCGACAGGTCCGGCCTAGGTTCGTTACATTGCCCCCTTCTTAAAGACATTTCGTCCCGAAATTTCATCCTTGGAGTGTGACGATATCTGCATGACTCCCCATATCTGCACCGTGAAGCTCGATGGAAGTAACACTCCACGGTCTTCATGATCGGTCGTGGAAGAGGGTTACAGCAAACCAAAATCTTGACGCCGCTGGATCTGAATATCGCCTCCAGCATACTTCTTATGACTCTCCAGTCCAACCCATCAATACCACAGGATAATTTTGGAATTTTGGACGGTTTATCTTGGGAATGCCTCTTGGTAACTAGGTAGTAGATGTTTCTCTGGCCTTTCTTCAACTGTATTACCCCACCAACTTCTGGATTCTGCTCCCTGCAGTGTTTGGGGTTGACCAAATTTTTGAGAACACTACGGCGATGCCCCTGGGCATTCGAGATCTTCTGCCACACAGTGCGCTGGTGCGTAGTCAGCAGGCACCTCGAAAAGGTCTCGTGACTCTCTCTAGTAACCCCATGTAGAACTTTCTGCCCGTTTGAATACAAGGACATAAACTTCTCGAACGTCATATCATCCCCGTGGCTTGAGGGTGCGAACTTGGTCATGGTTTCCAGCGTAAGGCCAACCTGTTGAAATGGACGACCCTTTTGGGTTTCCTCGGGTGGCTTATGGATTCGGTACACAAGGTCGTTTATCCTTTCACGATCTTATACGGGCCTTCCCACGAGTTCCGCAACTTTGTGATAGTCCACGACGACGTTTGGGGTTGTACAGCCAAACCAGGTCATCAACCTTAAATCCTCCAGCGTCGGCCTTGATGTCATAGGTTCTTCATTTTATCGCTGGCACTCTGATGTTCAACCGGACTCGTTCGTGGATGCTCGTCCATTCTCTGCCGAAGTTTGCTGGACGTAGTCCTCTCCGCAGTGTCTTGTCCTGGCGGTACCCCAAATTTCGGCCAAGGGTCGCAGTTCCCCCATTATAAACTAGCGGGTTTGCCGGTTGCCGTGTACTGGGATGATAGGCCATGGGAACAAAAAAGATACTGGCCCAGTCTTTTGATGGTCAGAACAATTGGGACAATGGCGGTTATCGCCTGTTCATCCGTTCCACCTTCCATCGGACTGCGGATGTGGGGTGGTTCTTGTCTTCGGATGTTCAGCGTAGACATATTTCTTAAAAGGGTTTGGGATTCAAATTTCTGCCTTGATCCGGTGCATCCTTGGAATACCAATCGCTATCCATTCTTTCCCAAGACGTCGGCGCGGTGGGCCCTGGGGCGGGCGGGTTCCGCCCCTTCCGAAGTAGTCCATTCCCAAGGATGTATTTTTCCCGTGGTGGGATGGGGGAAAGGGGCCGGGCGTTAAGGCTTCTCTCAAGGGGCCTACGTTGTACGGCGCATCGGGGCCCTTTGGGGTGTATTCGGGCCTTGCGGGGCACGAAAAAGGCGCACTTTTCACCAGTCCGGTCAACTTGGCCCAGAAAACCTTCCTCCTTTCTGCGGGTCCGCCCTCCCGTTCCCCCGTCCTATGGTTTCCGCAGCACTTCCTCTTTCTTTCCGGGAACATTTTTTGGCGCTTTTTCCCCAATATGGGCCTCCAACCCTTTCCCCAGGACCCCTTGCCAGAAAAGAGTTCCATTGTAATGGACTTAACAGCCGGCGGTAACCTGACTTCCTGCCATGATGGTCTTGTTCCCCTTCTTCCAGCTGCGACCCAAGGTGGGGGTCTCTCTTTTTTTTCATCTTGCTGTCTTTCCCAGTTGTCATCCATTCCGCGGTTCCAAAGTGTTGTTTTTCTCTTCTCTCGTGGAATGGGCAATATCTGGACTGGTCTTCCGACAAGGCATCTGTTCTTGGGGTTTTTCCGGCTCGATGTTCGATCTCGAAATCGTTTTTGATTTCGACCAAAGGCATTGCCCCGTTTTTGAACTGTAAGAGCCTTTGAACGCATTCGTTCTAAACGGGAATCTTTTTTCCTCCCGATTGTAAAGTTTCCCCCCTTTAAACCTAACACCCTCCCGGGACACAGTAATTGCGCTCTGGTTTGCTCCCGTTTGTAAATAACCAATGCCCCTTTTTCCCTCCCCTTGGATCTGAGAGGGGACGCCCAAGCCCCGTTGCGGCGCCGTACCAAAATAATTTTCCCTTTGGGTGGGATAGCTCATTAGGTGCGTTGATGCCCCTTTCATTTCCTGAATAGTCTTGACATTCTTCGACCACTGGAACTTTGTTCGGCCTTCCGTGAGCTTGGTCAGGGTTTCGTGTTGGCGAACCCAGCACATATCGGCGATAGTATGGCAAAAAAGGAAACTTCAAGTTGGTGAATGTCTTTGGGATGGGCCAATCCTTAAATTTGATCTTCTTTTTCCCCTCCCCCCAGGAAAGGGGCCGGGTTCGAAATTTTTTTTGGAACAGATGGACTTGGTCAGCCCCAGTTCCTCAGTCCGGAAATTTCCCCCAATTTTTTTCCGTGGTCCTAAAACGATCTCCACCAAATTTTCCCGGGGGTACACTAACTGTTCCTGGACCCTTGTACTTTTCCTAACTTTGGTTTGGGGGGGATTCGGCCCGAAGGCATAAATAAGCCACAACCGGCCCATGGTAAAACAGTCTTTTTTGATCTTCCGGCCAGTTCTCTTTTTCCCAAATCCCCCCGGATCAACCCCTCACTTCCCCCTGGCCCCCCTTTTCCCCCGGGGCCGGGACCCCCCCCCTTTGAAACCCAATTAAAAACCCTCGGGGTTCCCAAATTTCCCCTTCCATGTTGCATGTTTTAAAAACCCCAAAGTGCCTGATGTTTCCTTTGTGCTCCCCAAAAATTTTTGGTGCCCCAAAAAGGCCCCCGTTTTGGGGTAGTTTTGGGTTTCCTTTTAAAGCCCCCCGGCGGGGGGAAAGGCCCCCAAAAATTGGTCGCACCTTTTTTTCTAGAAATTTGGGGCTGTTATTGAGGGAGAAGGGTTTTCCGGGCCCTTTGTTCTTTTTGAAGGATAGCGACATATGCGTTTTTAAACCCGGGGGGCCGGGGCCGAGGGCCCCTTCTCGTGACCTTCTTTAGTTTTCCCGCATCAAAAAAGTTGGACATTTTTTTCCCATGCCCAATTTTCCAACCCGGGCATCTTTATGTCTTCCCCAGGCAACACTTCCCATCACTTTTCTTAGGGGTTTCCCAAGTTAGCAGGCCCGGGGAAAACTTCCCGTTTGAACTTTACTTTGGCTTTTCGCTTGTTTTGCTGCTTTTCGGCGGGTGGGGCCCTTACAAGATGTTTTGGGGCGGCAATATAAACGCTTTTCGGTTTTTTGGTCCGGGTCCCTCCAAAATTTGCCTGCCCTTAATCCCTTCCATTACTTTTTTTGGTGGGCTGGATATGGGGGCAAAAAAACGGCAATGTCAGTTTCAATTCTTGGGGATTCCCCCCTTTTTGGGGTTTTTTTTTAGGGGGTGGTTTTCCCTTTTCCCCCGATGGGCGGGGCCCCTATCGTAATTCTAGATTTTAATCACTGATCATGTCCCCCCCGTTTTTGGGGGGATTTTGGGTGAATTTTTGGGGGGGTTTTTTCCAAAAGCAGTGTCATGCTACAGCTTTTCCCCCCGCTTTCCCCTCCTTTTGGGGCCCCTGTTTTTAAACCGCCGGCGGTTTTTCAGGGGTTTTTTTGGAAGGCCGGGAAAA
Source organism: Gonioctena quinquepunctata (assembly GCA_018342105.1). Lineage (NCBI taxonomy): Eukaryota > Metazoa > Arthropoda > Insecta > Coleoptera > Chrysomelidae > Gonioctena > Gonioctena quinquepunctata. The sequence goes on along the minus strand of JAFIRS010006193.1, from coordinate 16,547 downwards.
GTTTCCCCCTATTTTGAAATATTTACATTTTTTTTTCCCCCTTGAACTTTTACCCCGTTAAACTCAAGCCCAACTTTCATTTTCTTTTTAACCATCTCTGTGGGGGGCACTAAAAGTTTTCCACACTGGGGGGGTTTTTTTTTTTTTGTTTTTCCCCCCTTTTTACCCCATTTTTTATTTTATCTCCCCCGTGTTCATTTTTCCCCCTAATTTTTTTATTTTTCTGTCTCAAGGGTTTCCCCCTTCTTTCTTTAAAAAATTAGCCACACCACAAATTTTTTTTTTGGCCCCTTTTGTTTTCCGGGAACCCTTCTCTTCCAGGTTTTTAAAATTTTTTAAAGTTTTTTCCCAAATTTTTTTTCTTCCAGGCTTTTGAATTTTTTTGAAGCCTTTTCCCCCAGATTTTTAAAAAGCTTCTCTTCCAGTTTTTAAATTTTTCCCTTAAAAATTTCTTTTCCCCCAATTTCTAGAATTTTTTTCCCTTTTTTTCCAGATTTCAAATTTTTTTGGGAAGCTTCTCCCAGATTTTTAAATTTTCCAACTTCTCTTTCCCGTTTTGCTTCCCCGGGGGGCTTTTAATTTTGGCTTCTCTTTTTTCTAATTTTTTTTTGCAGTTCTTTTTTTTGGTTTGTGTTTTTTTGAGTTTTTTTACCAAATTTAAAAACCCCCCGGGCCCGGAATAAAAAAGGTTTTTGGGGGCCCTCACCTTCTTGTATGTCCCCCAAGTTTTTCCCAAAAATTTGTTTTTTCCCCTTTGTTTCCATTTCCCCTTTCCCCCAAATTTCCCTTTGTTTAAATTCCCCTACCTTAAAAACCCAAAAACCTTTTTTTTAACACATTTTGTTTTTGGGAGGGGAGGGGGGCTGTTTCCCCCAAAAGTTTATCAGTTTTTTAAAAAATTTTCCAATTTTTTTCCCCCGGGGCCACCCTTTGTTGTTTCCGGGTGTATCAGTTTATATTCCCCCCCAAAATTGTCCCCCAAAAAACCCGGGGGCCACCCAAAAATTAAAATTTTTTTTTTTGATTCCCCTCCACATTGGTTTTTTTCCCCCCACTTGGAAAACCCTTAAAAAAATAAAAAAATTTTTAACGGTTTTATAATTTATTTAACCTTTTCCTTAATTTATGTTTTTTTTACGCTACTGAAATTTTTCCCGTTGGGGGGTGTTCAGATTCCCCCCCCTTTTTGGGGGGGCCCCCCTTTTTACCCCCGGGTGCATTCCGATGTTTAAATTTTCCAGTTGGGCGGCCCCAATTGTTTCCAATAGGGGTTTTTTTTCCGCGGAAGGGACGGGGGGGGTTTTCCCAATATCTGGGGGATGTTTTTGGGCTGTCGAGGGGCCCCGGGGGGGCAAGGTCCGCCTAGGTTGAAATTTTTATTATAATAAAAACAAAAAGCCTACAAATATTCACGGTAAAATATTTAGATTGATTATATCTAAACAAACCGAAAACAAAAATATCTACATTGTACTTTTTAAAAAAAAGTTTAAAAAAAAGTATTTTACAATAAAAATTTGGGAACATTTTTGGTCATCAATAATACATTATGAAAATTTAATAAAAGAATATCAAATCAAATTTCTTAAAACAAGTATTGATACAGTAATATTTGGAAATCTTTTTTAAAAATAATATCCATTCAATACATTAATGATAAAAAATTTCGGGGGAATTGGTGAAGGAAAAATTCCAAACAAATCCCAATTTTTTTTTGAAGAATTCATCCATTTTGATATTCTGTAAACTGTACAGATGCTAGATGAACAAAAAAAAAAATTTAAAAATAGTCCATGTCGGTGGGTTTAATTTTAAATAAAAAAATTTTCCCCCAAATAAAACATTTATTTTAAAAGAAAAAAAATTTTGGCAAAATATTTTTTCCCTCTTGGGTCTCAAAATTTTAAAAAAGAAGAAAAAGGGGAACATCGTTTGGTAGAAGATTTTAAAAAAAAAACAAAACCCCCGGGGTTTTTTTAAAAAATTAATTTAAAATGTCAACTCATTAATTCAGTTAAAACCCATTTTTTAAAACGTTGGGCATTTTCCTTTTTTTGTGAAAACCCTTTTTATTTAAATTTTTTGGGAAATTTTTTAAACAATGATACTCTTTTTATCTTTTTTTATATTTTTGGGGGAACCAAAAAACAAAAATCCCCAAAAATAATTTTTTTCCCTAGAAAAAAAAATTTTTTCTGGGGGCCCCTACTAAAAAAAAAATTTATTTTTTAAAAAATAAAAAAAACCTTTTTTTAAAGAAAAAAAAAAAAAAGGGTTTTAAATATAAATTAGATTTTCACTTGATATTTTTTTAAATAAACCCGAGGTTGTGAAGTATCCCCTGTTCAATAATGATATAAAATATCATTTTTCCAATAAATTTGGGGGAAAAATTGGAAAAAAAAATAAAATAATTTTTCACCCAGGGAAAATGCCCCACTGGCCAACCAAAAGGCTTTCGATCTCAGGGATTACACAGTTCTTTGATATATTTTCTGTGCTGAAACATGAAAACAAAATCAAATTTAATATATATATTTATATAAATTTTTGGGTTCCCCTTTCCATTTTCCCGTTTGGGGGTTTTTGATTTACACAAAAAATAATTTTCAAGTTAGATTAAAACGAATTCTTCATTTTTTAATAGAGGCAAAACACCTTTTTCTGACGTAACTCAAAAACTAAAGAAAAATGTACCCTCTTTGGCCCTTTGGGGGGGAATTTCAAAAGAAAAACTCAAATCCAGTTTTCGCCAACTAATGGACATCCATACAAACTTTTTACCCAAAATGATTTCTGAATATCTTTCTAGAAAATATTCCCAGCGAAGATTTTTTTAAATTGACATTTAGGGCAATAATTTCTACACTTACGAATCCACAATACAAAATTGAATAATCTGCAATACAAAAATTTGGGCTAAAAAAATGCCTAAAATGAAAATACAAAAGTTAAACTAATTCATGGATAAATTTCGAAACAAATTTGTCATCCTTATGGGTTTTGATAAATTGACCCTTTTTTTATCTGAAAATATTATCAAATTTTGGGGATCCAAAGAATTGTGGTTTGCCGAAATCTCAAGTTTTATTAAACTGATTGACTATTTCAATGTGAACTTTTGCCCCTTCAATTTTGGTGTTTAATAAAGCTCCTTCTTTGGAAAAATTTGATTTATTCTTTAAAAAAAGGTAGCTAATGATCCCCAAAACATTCATCTGAATATCTGTTTTTTAAAACCTTTGTCTTTCATTTGAAAGGGGTCTTTAAAAGCTTCCCAAATTTAACTATTCTCTTTGTCCCCAAAATTTCCTTATCAAAAAACTCCTTCCACCTAACTTTACTAATATATGTAATAGACCACCCGGGTGACTGCTGTCATTATTTTAATAGTATGCCTCTTTATATAGAGAATAAGTTCTCAATCTACAACACAAAACAACTCAGTTCAACCACAGAACTCTATAGAACTAGAAGGCCAATACCGCTTTGCTGGAACGAGCCCTACTGTACTGCATGGTACACACATGAGCATGCGAGTAACACCGTCTGATACAGGGCGGTTTCAGTGAAATGTATGAACTCTATTAACTGGAAACATATTGACTTTGACGAGAAATTTCTAAAGATGGGTGCTTGAGCTCGAATTGAATAGTGGAGTGCAACTGAAATTTTGAGAATTTCTGAACCTAATCTCTGTAAAGTTTCGAAGAAAGACTTGTTAAAAGAATACTTCACTTCACTGAATTATTTATTTGACATGAACTAAATGTATGCAGTATTTCACAAGATAAAATATTTCATTTCAAAGAGAATTTGGTTTTATTCATTTCAAGTGAATGGGTAGGTAGATGGGGACAGAATAACAATCACAATTGACGCTCCCTTGCAGTTTTGAAGTTAAATTAACAAAACAATTTTCAAGGATTTAGTGCCTAATCAAATATTTTGGCACAAATTAAAAATATTTTGAGGGATTTGAATGTGTAATGCAATATAGCTGTCCCAAAACTATGCAACAAATGGAAACTTTTCCATGATATAACAATGAAATTTATCCTTGATAAAGTTGGTGCCCATCGAGAAACCTGTAATGGGCCATCAAAAGAGATGTTGAGTTTTTCGTTGGTGAAGGAATCCGTTTGTTACAAGCTTTTATTTAGTTTCACTTGTTAGTTCGCTCGGTCAAATCTTGCAAGTGAACTTTGACAGACTTCTAGTCAGTCCGATTAGTTTGAAATTTGGCAGGTGTTCATAATTCCGGTGACAATGCATTATGGAATTCCAGTTAGAGAAAACAAAATGGGGCTTAAGATGGCGGACAATATTTGTGATTAGTGGTCCGCTTTGATCAAAAATTGGTATGTGGGGGTTTTCGGTCGGAGATAATGAATTTCTTTGTCAAAATTCAAGATTGCGCTCCAAGATGGTAGACGAGTTTTGTGATAATGGTCAGATTCGATTCAAAATTGGTATAAGGGGTTTAGTGTCAGAGATTATGAAATTTTTTCTAAATTCATAATTCAAGATGGCGTCCCCAAGATGGAGGCCCAGATTCTATTCAAAATTGATGTATGAAGTTTTGGGGTCGGAGATCATGATTTCTTTCAGCTCAAAACTTATAGGAAAAGACCTTGTAATAACGATGCTCTACTAGAAATGAACAGATTGAGGCTAACTAACTAAAAGCAAAAATAAAATAAGTAATAAAACTTTTAAAGACAAGTTTTCATATAAGCCGGTATGATAATGATTTAATTATTTTTTTGTTGAATTATTTACGGTTTCAAAAAGCTTGTCACTGAATTAATAAAATTAATACTTTGACAAGTTGTTACTTATCAACCAATCATTTATGAACTTTTGCGACAAGCTTTTGGAAACCAAAAATTCTTTAAAAAATAATTAAATATTTGTTCATGATGACTTAAACTTATTTTTATACGCTTTAGTACACGTTTAAATAAACGATTGTCTTTGAAAAGTATTTTATTAGTTATTTTATTAAAAAAATCATCAAGAACCTCTGATTGAGCTGGCGTAGTGCTAAACTAATAATCCGTGGATTGTGTCTGAATGTATCTAAGGTCGTGCTATCTTTGTCTCTTAAATACTACACGATAACACAATGAAAACAACACAAAGAGTATATAATAGGATAGGACGAATTAAAAAACACTGAAGCAAGAACACAAATGAACAACAACAAACGCAAAACCGGCTCTGAAGAAAAATGGCGCCAGACTAAATAACAGTTGTTGACGCTTAACAGCGCTTATAGCAAATGAGTTTGTAGGAAATCATAATTGTTATTAGGTTAAATCTGTTGTTATATGCTACACTTATCTTGTATATTATCTTCTGAATACATATAACAAAAAGAACTGAATGATCCTGAGTAATCGAGAAGTTGATGAGTTTCGCTCTTTTAATGGGAATATAATGTAATACATTTCATCATAATGTCATTATATTAGATTCTCATACAAGTACATGAACTGGCAATGTTGTTGATGATATGCATGCTTACCTGTGTCCCATCTATACATGCTAGTTATGAATCATATCAATTTCTTCCACTTATATTAGCCTTCTAGTTCTATGAGTTCTGTGAGTTCAACTGGTATCACGGTACAGTCAATAACTGCTCTGACATTCTGAAAAGCGAAACATTTTGACATATTTTCTGATATCTCATCCCAGTTGGCCAAGTAATTGTGCCAATATAATCAACGCTTCATGGAATATAATTCTCACATATTGCTTACTTATGTTGAAAAGAACTGATAGGACAACATACCTCATATCTGTTTTAATTTAATGAATGTAAAATGATGATTCTCTTATAAACCCTTATTACACTATGCCTTTTTCGGCCTATTTTTGTGCTTATTTTCATGGCAATTTGTTGGCTGAATTTCCATAACTGGCACTATTACACGCGCCTTTTGATGATTGTTTCAGGCGCCAATTTCAGGCTGCAAACCTAAGGAAAATTGACATTTACCTTAAATGATTAAGTAATTTAGTATACCTGACATTTGTTTAACTTTTTCCTTACCTGGCTACACGATTTTTTCTTCTTTCTGTCAAACTGAACAAAACGAAAACTATGTGATTAATTTAATCTATTTCTTGGTTATGTCAAGTCCTGTTTTGGCAAACCTGACATTTCCACAAACGCTCTTGAAATCCCTCGATTCAGGCGGAAAAAATAGAACCAGTCCTATTTATTTTCACGCCTGAAACAATCAACAAAATACCACTACAGATGCGATTTGTTTAAAATTTCAGTCACCGCAGTCAGGCAGACAAATAGGACCGAAAAGGCATAGTGTAATAAGGGTTTTAATGAAAGTTTATGCTTACCCCATCTTTCAGCCAGAATTTCCTAAGTTTTACATTTTGTTTCATATGTCCTAGAAGCTGTTACTCTCCAAACCATAACTCATACCAAGTAGAACATTTCGACTGGTTTCCTCGTTATTTGTTCAGCCATTTCACATGCTAATCAGTCATAAACTCAAATCTGTAGTGCATTAGAATTTTGTTTTGAAAATTGAGGGCCAATCGGTATATGGCTAGATTTTCAATTGGTTTATTTTCGAAAATGAAAATATTCCCTCTTCACTTTATTCAGAAATTATCCTTGTCTGTTTCTTAATTCAGTAATTTCTGTTCATTAGAGCCTTCAATTCAATAATTTTATACTCTTTTCCTCATTGTTGATAATTTTGATTGTTTCCAGTAGCATATCTGTGAAGTTACAGAGGGTTCTTTCACTTCTTCTATGGAGCCACATCAAAATGCCAGTCCATGTTTACATCCACCTGGAAAGCACAATGCATTGTATGAAACACATATTCTCCGATTCAGTTTTAGAAAAAATTTATGCATCTTCCCAAAATTTCAAGAGTTTTTTGTTCTAACTTTTTATCCCAAAAATTCTACAAATTGGCCTTGGGCATTCTTGATGTTATATGAATACCAAATATATTTGATCTCATCTGAATTGTCAAAACATTTTTCAATATACACATACCTTCGCTTATGTATTATTATTCCTAATTTATAATAATTCACTTCGATGACTCAAGATATGCAACTGTACATGTACCCATTAGAAAAACCTGCTGCCTAGGAAAAAACATACTAGACTAACTAAAATATATAAATGATTCTGAATTTTGTTCTCACCTTCAATGTAAGCCAGATTCAAAGTAGCTATGTATGGATTCTAAACTTGTATAGGGCTTCATCTGCATTTGGGAAAGCTGAGTAAAGCTAAATACGAAATAATATCCATATTCGTAACAGGAGGAGCACAACAATTGAACAATCTCAGTTCAGAAATATTCAGTGTAAAAAGGATCTAAATCACTGATCAATCCTCAACTTCATTTTATACCTGTAACAAATACAATGATAAAATGTAAACAAAATATTGGGGATGTATTTTCAAGCATACTGTTCACCAAAGCCTCTGCTTTTCAACAATAGTGTCTTCAGGTAATCACTTCCATCCGAATATTATTAATTAACAACACAAAAGCTCCGAAAATAACCAAAATACACTTTTACAAGCCAAAGGTACACATGACAATGATATTCTTATGGCGATTATCGGTTTGTGTGCCAGCAACCGCCATATTGGGTCACGTGGTATGGATTGCCAATATTATTTTCATGGGAACTGTCATTAATATTTGCGGCGTTGCCAATGATCGCTCTTCATCAAAAGGAAGGCCCGTTCAGAAACTTTGAATGTTTTAAATAAAGAAAACCGTTGTTGAAATGAGTTTTTTTTTCATGAGTCTATCAATAAACAGAGTTCAATTATATATTGATGGTGTATATCAAGCAGTGAGCTATATTTTTGACAAGAACAGTAATGCGTGTTTCTGAACGTGGATTATGGAGAAAGTAGTTTCGATGAACGTGACGTCACGGTACTCTTTCAAACGCAATATCTTTCGAAATAAAAAATATATGATGGCATTCTAAGTCAATTGACGTTTATAAGTTTTGAATTTATTTTTCCTAAATGGAAAGGTCCATTCCCAGTTTCCTAAACGCGAAAAATCGAGGTTGGCAACTTTGAGAGAAGTCCCCGCCGCACATGTTGCCAACTTGAAAACCGGCTATATTTGATTGTTGGGCCGGGCGTCGTCCATCTTGGATTTATGTATCTGTTGATTGGGTATTGGTTTTTCGTGGTTGATTGTAAATGATGGCATCAGAAAACTACGATTGTGAAGCAGAACATTTAGTTAGGGATTGTGAGGGAAATGAAAAGAAAATATCGCAGGAGGGAGTCCATTTGAAGCTATTCATGATATTTTAATGGGAGAAATAGTGGTAAAGGAAGAGCCTACCGATTTCACACCATTCAGTAAATATGTGAAAGAACAAAACTCAAGTTGTGAATGTGCCGGTAATATCTTCAAGGGAGAAATAGTGAAAGAGGAGCCTATCGAAATCAAATCTTTCAATCAATATGAGGCGTATAATAGCTTCCTGAGCAAGGCAAGGAAGAACCCGATTCAAAGGAATTGAGTTCATGGAGACAGAGTGAGGAAGACACTTATGAATCGATGTTATCTCCGACTCCTGGATGTTCTTCAACAGGTAATATTAGAGTAGTGTGTGTTCAACATTCTGCCATAAATCACTGCTTTAAGTCACTTAAACAAAACATTTGTCATAGAAACCACATCATTTTATAAATTTTCAGCAACTGACTTAAAACATCAAATAAGTCCAGAATTTGGGAAAGTCTGTGTTCATAACATACCAGATGTGGATAAAATGTATTGCATTTCATGTCTTATTAGATTATAAATCACGAAAGAAAAGAAACTCGAATCGCTCTCTGGTTTTTCTTTCAGATATTAAATAACTATTATATGAAACTGACGGAACTTTTGCTTTGAAGAGATGTGGTAAATATAAAGTTACTCTTACACATGCACTCTGAATATAGGAAAAAAAACTTTTCTTACGTGTTTTGCCTCCTGAACACGAACTGAAGAAAAATGCGGCGGTCTCATATTGTTCCCGAAGTTAGATAACTTAAAAAAATATTTACTCATTTTGCAACGTTTTCTCAATAAAATACTCTAAACACTTATTTTCGGCAATTGCACAATATAGCGTTTTATCGAAAATTTACAAAGTTCTACAACAATTTTCACACTTTGGACAGATGTAATATTGTACTTGTTTGTTTTTTATGATGGTAATAAAATGAATCATCGCCAACTTTTCAATTCAAATGTGAGCAATAGTTTCCTTCATTTATGTGTGCAATTGTTGTGGGCGGTGATTCATTTATTACCAACATGAAAATGAGGCATAGTTACTAAATTCCTCGGTCAAAGTGTGAAAATTGTTTATTTGAACTGTGTAAGAAGGAATATTTTTTCGATAAAAACGACGATATTTTGTGCCAAGTTGTGCAAAAAATAAGGATTTAGGGTGTATTGTTTGCAGCGAGAAAACGGTGCTTGAAAATGTTCAGGATGCAAAAACACGTAAGAAAAGTTTTTTTCCTATATTCAGAGTGCATGTAGAGTAATTTTATATTTACCGAGATGTCATATGTCTGTAATATTTTTGAAGATTAACTAAGATGTATTTTGGAGAAAACCTAATTTTCTTCAATAGGGTATGCTTTGATAAGTCATGTCATGGGGATGTTTTTTTTACTATTGTTGTATGTATTTTTTTAAGTAAGCAAAATTTGGATAAAATTAAACTAGATTTAATCTCATGTGATTGGGATACAAATTCAACAGATGTAAATGTTATACCGGGTGACCCAGGATATCGGGCCACCCCTGTAACTTCCGCATTCTTGAACGGATTTTTCTGAAATTTGGTACAGTTATATAAGCAACCATTTCGGATTTGATCACATTACAATCCAATATGGCGGACTTCCGGTTTTTCTGGAAATGCCAGTAACTTTGTTTTTTTCAAATGGAACACCCTGTATATTTTTACATATTCAAGTTCAACAGGTCAAAACAAGTCCAAACCTTATGTCAAATGTAATTTTTTTTAAACAATTGAAATTAAAATTGTTTTTTATTTTACCTCGTGGATAAATGAGATTTGGTGCTTACTGGTTAATCAATTCAGTCACATCACATTTTGATCAAAAATTCATTTTTATGGGCCACCTACCTGCTCTCTAGAACATACATTAAGGAAAAAAATGACATCATTTTTGTATTTCGCGCAGTAACAAATTGTATAAATTCAAAAATCTACAACTAGTTCATGAGTTTCCTTGCAGTTCAATAATTTTCAACTTAGTAAGCTGTGGGAAAACAACATTTCTGAATCTTGTCAACTAATTGTAAGTTATACTTATAAGCACGATAATGGTGTTTTTTTAAAATTCATCTAGCGTTTCTCAATTTACATTGCATTGGTATTCCAATTCCGCCATAGCTGTTGGATCAAAATGAACATAAGCAAAACGCTTTATTTCTGCCTCCTCACTCACGATCATCTTCCATTGTTGGGTTTTTTCTGTGAGGGTATCGCTCAGCGTATAACTGACAAGCGTGACACTGTTTTAAAGGCATTCTCGAAATTCATAACATATCAACCTGTTCACTTCTTGAACCTATAATTTTGATTTTACATTTCTACTAAACTAATTCTCGAAGTTAACTAATTTTCGAGAGTTGAGATGAAAGATGACAGCAAACACAATTAGTTGACAAGATTCAAAAAAGTTGTTTACCACAGTTTCAAGTTGAAAAAATTATTCAATAAAGGGAAACTCATGAACTGGGAATTTTGAATGTTACAATTGTTACTGCACCAAATAAAAAAAATGATATGTAATTTTTTTCCCTCAATGAATGTTCTAGAGAGACAGGTAGGTGGCCCATGGGGGTTTCATTTAAAAAAAAATTTTGATCTTAGGGACAATTATTCATAAAAAATTGACATCTATAAAAAAAAAAACAACTGTTCCAAAAGACATTCATAACTATTTCACTGAAATCAAAATGTTCTAAAAAACCCAAAAAGTAGATTGAGAACCCAGAACTGTCCTCTCAACATTGAACGGGATATTTAATAAAATTCCCAAGAAAATAAAAAGATCAAGAGTCCCACTTCAAATTAAAAAATCTCTTAAAACCCTTTTTAAGGTGTGGCTTATTCTATACTTTAAGAATATTTTAACATGTAGCATAAAAAACTAAATGTGAATTTTATTTATTTATTTATTTCAGATAAACCTTTAAACAAAAGAAGTTGGAATAGAATTTACTAAATTTAACTTATGACTAAAATAAACTATACAATACATCCCAATAAATACAATGATATAAATAAAATAAAATGCAGATATATAATACAGAGGAGTGAAAATAGATGGAAAAAGGGAAGCCTTATGATGTTTATATTTGACTGTTAAACCCAAAATTTGACCTTTTTTAATTTTTTTGAAGGTTTCCCAAAACCAGAGAAAAGAAATCCAAATCAATGCTATTACCATTCTTGGAATTCTAGCAAAGGAAAAAAAAAGTCCATAATTGACTATAAAAATCTATTGAGAAAGTGTATTTTTTTGGGGCCCCCACGAACATGGAGACCACCTGGAAAAAAAGATGGACAATGTATGTGTCCTTTGATCAGTTTGAAAAAAGGGGCAAGTCCTTATTTTTGGGTCTTCAAACTGGTCTTTCCCAAATTTATTTTTATTATTTGAACTATTATGATCAAAGGGGAATGTTAAGTTTTATGCGCAATCCTAAGAAACTTTTTTTGTACTTTTCTAAGTTGTGTATGTAAATATTATAGGGGGAAAACCCATACTGAAAAAAATACCAGAAAGACCAAAAGGTTTTAAAGAAATTGAGGCAAATATCTGTGAAGTCCTCACAGACCCAATAAAAAACCCAACATTTTGTAAGTCTGTTAATTATATTCTAAGGGGAAGGAAATTTTCCCTATCCAGGGTGACTTAAATCTCAGCAGTGGTAACCTGGGGAAGCTGTCAAGATATGGAATAGGGTCTGTTTGATTTGGGTTTTCTGCTGAAAGATTTAAACATTTACTGATATTGAGGTCCAGTCATTTACATCACCCATCTTCCAAGTTGTCGTCTTTTGAATCATAAATGCCCAGAGAGGAATGGTTTATAGAGTTTCAGGTCTAGAAAAAATACAGAGCTTGGCTGTGTCTCAAATAGGTCATTGAGTAGATATTGAATGGGGCCCAGGTCACCTTTGGTACACCAGAGGGGTACATTATTTCAGGAGACGAGATGTACTTTGACTTGTTTGAGTTCTATCATTAATAGCTGATGAGCCACCTAACTTTATACCGGAAGCCAATGCTTGCATTTTACCCCTAAATTTTATGATTCAATTCTGTCAAAAATTTTTTTGGTCTGTTAATTATATACATCCACTTGTTGTCTTTTTTCAAGGCATTGAGTATAAAGGTTTTAGATTAATAATTTTTTTGTAGTAGATCATTTGCAGAACCCTGTTGATCTTCTGTTATAATGTTTGATTAGGTTTTTAATTTTATTGCAAACAATGTTTTCGAATAGTTTTGGTATCGAGCTTTAAAGAGAATAGGGGTAGTTTGAAATCGGGCTTTGTTTCCACTTTTTAAAAAAGGGGGGTTTTAATGCCTTCCACTGGTCCGAAAAAAACCAGAATTAGGGCAAGAGGAAGAGGAAATGAAGGGGTTTACAAGGGCCATCTACATTCTACAGAAGTTTGGGGACACCCCCGGGGCCCATGCCTTTTTTAGATCTAGATTAACAGTCCTTCAAGATATCAGATAGCTCATGGTACAGTTCAAATGCTACATGTTATTTAAAGTTTGTTCACCAAAAAGTTTAGATTGCCCTTTTAAAAAAGGATTGAAAGTTTTTTCCAAACAAGTCTGCAAACTTTTTTCCCAAGCCTGATCGCCTTTTGAAACATGATATTCGTAGACAGTTATCTTTTTTCTTATTAATGAAATTCCAGAATTTTTTTTAAAATTTTTTGGCACCTCCCCTTTACTCCCTTTGGGCACTATAACAGGTTTTACTGAGTCTTTACATTCAGTTCTTGTTGTGAGAAATGGGGGTGCCCTACCTGTTTTTTTGTATATTTTATGAGCCTCTTTTTTCAAATGTGAGATTTTGTAATTCAATAGAATACCACTTGGGAAATTTGGGGTTTTGTAACTAGCTAATGGAAATATATGAATGCCTGTTAGAATGATTAAAAGGGGAGACAACAAGGTTAATAGTTTTTTTGGATAATAGGTCTTCCCAGTTTACATTTTTAAAAAAATGTTCTTATTATAATAGTTGCCTTTTTTTAAATTTTAAAAAAATTATCATAGGATAATGGTTTTGGACATGAAGTTTCGATCTGAATATCCACATAAAGGCTGGGGGGATGGGCCCCCGGAGTGGTCCAAACTATAGCAGGAACGGTTTTTTGTTAGGGGGAAAAATAAAAGAGGTTGTGACAGTTTGGGATATTATTGATTTGAAACAGATTATGAAATGCAAAGGTCTACATAAAACATGACTTTCCAATTGATATCACTTTCAACCCCTTTCATCATTACCCAACGGCTGTAGTCTCCAAAGGTATAGTTTGTTCAGGTGTAGCTAGAATGGATCTACACTATTCATGGGATCGAGGGGGCATCTGATTTAGGGGGAAGATAGATGCTTCCAACATTATTTTCTTGGATTTAGATTTAACACTAATGAAAACTTGTCGAATTGTCTGATATGCATGGTATCAGTCCTGAATATTTTTCGATACACATGCACCCCTCCCCCTCTTTTTATTTGTTGTTGAGGGTGCTTCTATCTTTCCTAATAAATTAAGAAGATTCACCCCCATTACCAATATCGGTTTTTGCCATGCCTGTAAGAACTATAAAATCGTATACAAGAAAAAACACTTTTTCCCAGTTCCCCAGTTTTTGTTCTTAAACCCCACATTCTGGAGTATTAAAAAAAGCTTAGGTTTCGAAATTTTTCCGGGGTTTTTTTTTTTTGACGACCCAGGCATTGTGAATATCTTATTGTTGGTTGGTTTCACCCGTTGGGGATCTTCAAGGATTTTCCTTTGGTGCTGTAAGTGATTTTTTGGTTTGGAGTCAAAATGAGGCTAGTTTTATATTGGGGAGATCTTTTTTTTATGTGTATTTTTATATTTATATGTTGTATTGTGCTATGTTTAAATTTTTTTACGTTTTTATACCAATGTGGCTTTTAATGAATAAATTTGATTTGATTTGATTTGACAAAAAATATTTTTTCAGAAAAAAAATTTTGTTTTCTTTATGTGCACCATTTTGAATAGCCTTGACCAAAATCCACGAGGGTTTAAAAACAATTTTAAACAATTGTTTTAAAATGACATTTGACACAAGGTTTGGACTTGTTTTGACCTGTTGAACTTGAATATGTAAAATATACAGGGTGTTCCATTTGAAAAAACTAAGTTATGGGCATTTCCAGAAAACCGAAAGTCCTCCTATTGGATTGTAATGGGATCAAACTCGAAATGGTTGCTTATATAACTGTACCAATTTCAGAAAAAACTGTTCACTAATGCAGAAGTTATAGGGTGGCTCGATAGATATCCTGTCATTATATATATATATATATATATATATATATATATATATATATATATATATATATATATATGTATATATATATGTATATATATATATATATGTAGTTAATTACGCTGACAAACTTCGAAGGTGACTTTTGGAAGATTTCAGGACGAAAAGTTCATATAAACATATGTCCCAAACGGCTTGATTTTCGATATACAGGGTGATCAAAATACATTTTTTCAAGAGTTTTGGAGTTTACCCCGACATTATCGATAATAATCAATTCAAGTTAGAGAAAACATTCAACAGTGCACGATACAAAATAATTCATTTGTCAAATAATTCACAGGGTCCTTCTTTTTTTCAGAGTCAAGCCTTGTTCAACCCTTCAGAATTTTTTCCCGCGCCACTGACAGATTATGAGAAAATATCCAATGTTGTTATTTAACATATTTTTGTTATCTTGAAGTTTTCATTTACTTTGACGGTTCAGAAGCTATCATGAAAATATGCATGCAAACATTTTCCAGTATCGCATAACTGGAACTTCTACAGAAGGTTTGATTAATTTATATTACAATAAACATAAACCAGAAATGTCATCAACAATGTTTCTGAGGACAGACCGAATCTTTTAGGGTGTTAATAAAACTACATGTAACAATTAAATTCCTACCACATCATATGTGGAGAACGAAAAGCCTCTTTGCTATCATGAATTTTAATATACAGGGAATAGGGAATAAAATACCTCAGATAGAATTACTTTTGACCAATTTGGAATCGAATCTGTTGTCTCTCAGAACATTGGTTAAATTATAATGATATTGATGAACTGTCTAAAAAATTACTCATTGATAAGTAAATATTGTAGAAAAAAATTCAAACGTGGGGTGTATGAAATTTTCTAAATGTTTACAATGCATTGAAAAGGTCTTTGAAGCAACTGTTGCTGTTTTAGAATTACCAACCATGCATACTGAATTATATGTTATCAGATTTACATCTCCTCAAGGGATATTGAGTCTTTTGAATTATTACATGAACTACTTACTGAAATTTATAAAACAGACTGCTAATATGTTATATGTGGAACATAAATATAAATCTATTACTAGATTCTAATATAACCCGGGAAAATTTTCGAATATTTTTCTTGAATTTGATATGAGTAATCTTGTGATAGAACCTACTCGATAACAAATTCCTCAAGTACTCTTTTTAGACATCATGATACAAATTTAACAGCAAAACATGCACATATAAAAGTAAAACACCCTATCCGATCATAATGCTTTTAAGTTTGTTATTTGAAACAAAACTGATAGAATTAGTAAATCAATACAACTCTCCAAAGAGATTTTAGTGAAATAAAATCCTAACTTGGCACACGAAATTTAATGACAAATTTGATGCTTTCTATAATACTTTCTATATACCATTTTGCTAATGCTTTTCCTTTCAAAAGAAAAGAGTAAAAAATGAAAAGAAAGACGTTTGGTACACATGAACTGAAGAGATGTACACATTATGTGAACTGCAAAAAAATTACAAGTCAACAAGTAATGAAATCATAAAAGAAAAAATACAAAAGTTTCAAAAAAAATATACAATGAAAAGTAAAAAACCAAAATAACTTACAATGACAAAAGAATAATCCAATAATAATATATCTAAAGAGTCCTGGAAAATCATTGGAAAGGAGGGGAAAATAATATAAACAAGAAAATACCCAATCAAGTCTCTAGAAAATGGTAATATCGCATCTGATCCATTAAAAATTGCCAATACTTTCAGTGATCATTTCATGAATTTTCATTGCTAGACCAGATTATGCAGGCCTAAAACTCACTGATTCAAACAAAACACATATCCTACAACGCCTACAGAAATAATTACTTTGATTCAAAGAATACCCTCCCAACCCG
>JAFIRS010006192.1:0-41454 GCA_018342105.1 Gonioctena quinquepunctata | reverse complement strand
TTTTTTTTTGATCGTTTTAAACCCGCCAGCAACGACCCCTGAATGTTGGCGTTGCGGGGTTTATCTATCACCGTTCCCGAGAAAAAAAAAAAATTTTTCCCTTTTTTTTGCTTTTCCCGGTTTGATAATCGGCACCAAAAAATTTTTTTTGGAAAAATTAATTTGTTTTTTTTGGGGTGGAACCCCGGGTGGGGGATTTTGAGTTTTAAAAATTTTCCCAAAAACCCCCCCCCTTTTGGGAAATTTTTCCCCGTTTTTTTTGTTAATACTCACCTAATTTTTTTTCTTTCTTGGTTGTTTTTTTAAAAAAACCCCCTTTTTTTCCCCAAACCAAAAAGGGCCCCAAACGCTAACCCGGGGTGGAAAAAACTTTTTTCCCCCGGCTACGGAGGGATACAGCTAGTTTCTGGCTATATATTGCCCACTCTTTGGGGGGATTGAGATTGAGGGGGGAAGTTTTTCCTTTATCTGTTGGTTCATGTTACCAAAAAAAAAAAATTGAAATTTTAAGTAAAATTTTTTTTTGAGTTAACTTCATACCCATTACCCATACCCTTTAAAAATTTGACCCTTCTAAAATCGATTGGCGTTGCAAATCGCTTCATCTATCACCGTTCAAGAATAAAAAATTTTTCCCGGGTTTTTTTACATTTCGGCCAATCGATCGATCGGGCTCCCAAATGGACCTTTTTTTTCGGAATCTACGTCGAATTTCGATCTTTTGGTAAAAACAGGTCGATGGATCCCTTTTTTGGATTTTTTTTTGATCGATTTTAAAACCTCGTCCAAGACTAACGCCTTTCAAATCGTTGGCTTTCCCAGAATCGCTTCATTATCCCGTTCACAAAAAAAAAAAAAAATTCCGGTTTTGCATTTCGGAAATCGATCGATCGGTTTACCAAAAAGGGCCCAAATTTTGGGAACCCGTCAAATTTCGATCATTTTGGTAAAACCCCCAGATCGATAGGATCCGGGTTTCCGGGGAAAATGTCCTTTAACCCCCCAGGCAATTTTCTTTTCGTTTATTTAAAACTCCCCTAATTTTTTCAAAAAATTGTTCTTTTTTCTTAAAACCTATTTTAAAAAGCTCGAAAGGCCAAACAGCTTTTCCCGGGCTACGGATGGCCAAACCTTTTTTCCCCCGGCTACGGATGGCTACAGCTAGATTTCTGGCTATATATTATCACTCTTTGAGAGGGATTGAGATTGATTAGGAATATCCTTATCTGTTGGGTTCATGTTCCCAAAAAAAAAATTTGGGGGGAAATTTTTAAGTAAGTATATTTGAGTTAACATTTTCCCTTTTTAAAATACCCTTAAAGCTTGACCCTTCTAAATCGATTGGCTTTAAAAATCGCTTTATCTACCCACCTTTTCGAATAAAAACAAGTTTTTCCGGTTTTGCATTTCACGGCCAATCGATCGATCGGGAAGCTACCAAAAAGGGCCACATTTTCGGAATCAACGTCGAATTTCGATCATTTTGGTGGAAACCCCCCAGATCGATAGGATCACTTTGAGTTTTCGGAGATGTGCCATTAAACCCTCCTTAGGAATTTTCCGTTTGTTTATTAATACTCACCAAATTTTTCTTTAAAATTGTTCGTTTTTTTTTTTTTAAAAAGCAACTATATTCCAGACTCACAAAAGGGCCCCAAACACTTTTTTCCCCCTTTTTCCGGAGGGCCCCAACCCAACTATTTTCCCCGACTACGGGATGGCTAAAGCTAGATTTCTGGCTATATATTGTCACTCTTTGAGGGGGATTGAGATTGATTGGGAAGTATCCTTATCTGTTCGGTTCATGTTACATGAAAAAAATTGAAATTTTAAGTAAGTCGTTTTGAGTTAACATCATACCCATTATAGTTCGACCCTTCTGAATCGATTGGCGTTCGCAGAATCGCTTCATCTATCACCGTTCACGAATAAAAAAAAAGTTTTTCCGGTTTTTTGCCTTTCACGGCCAATCGATCGATCGGGCTACCACAAGGCCACATTTTCGGAATCTACGTCGAATTTCGATCATTTTGGTGAAAACCGCAGATCGATAGGATCACTTTGAGTTTTCGAAGATTTACCATGTACCTTATGCCATTTTTCGGTAGATTTTTTTTTTTTCGATCGATCTTGAACCTCGTACCAAGACTAACTTGACCTTTCTGAATCGATTGGCGTTCGCATAATTGCTTTATCAATCACCGTTCTCGAATTAAATAGAAGTTTTCGTTTTCGTTTAGTTAATACTCACCTGATTTTTTTTTAATATCGTTCGTGTTTTTCTTGAAAAACAACTATATTCCAGGCTACGGAAGGCCAAACAGCTATATTCCTAGCTACGGATGGCCAAACAGCTATATTCCCGGCTACGGATGGCATACAGCTAGATTTCTGGCTATATATTGTCACTCTTTGAGGGGGATTGAGATTGATTGGGGCGTATCCTTATCTGTTCGGTTCATGTTACCTGAAAAAAATTGAAATTTCAAGTAAGTAGTTTTGAGTTAACATCATACCCATTACCCATACCCATTATAGCTTGACCCTTCTGAATCGATTGGCGTTCGCAGAATCGCTTTATCTATCACCGTTCTCGAATAAAAACAAGTTTTTCCGGTTTTTTGCATTTCACGGCCAATCGATCGATCCGGCTACCACATAGGCCACATTTTCGGAATCTACGTCGAATTTCGATCATTTTGGTGAAAACCGCAGATCGATAGGATCACTTTGAGTTTTCGGAGATGTACCACTTAGCCCCCCCCCTTATGCAATTTTTCGTTTCGTTTAGTGAATACTCACCTAAGTTTTCTTTACTATTGTAACGTAAATAAACTTAACTTGGTTTTTACTAATTTATTTCACACTTAAATCTACAACTTAATTTATATTACGCCACTGTATAGCTCGATCGTATGGACTCGTTCAGACTGAGAGTGCCATCTTGAGGCTGTCGATTGCAATGCGTGAGGCGACAGGTCCGGCCTAGGTTCGTTACATTGCCCCCTTCTTAAAGACATTTCGTCCCGAAATTTCATCCTTGGAGTGTGACGATATCTGCATGACTCCCCATATCTGCACCGTGAAGTTCGATGGAAGTAACACTCCACGGTCTTCATGATCGGTTGTGGAAGAGGGTTACAGCAAACCAAAATCTTGACGCCGCTGGATCTGAATATCGCCTCCAGCATACTTCTTATGACTCTCCAGTCCAACCCATCAATACCACAGGACAATTTTGGAATTGCTAGATCCACCAGATTCTGGTCCACCATAGTATCTCTTAGTTTGGTGAGACTCTTCCAGACATCTTCATAGGACGGTTTATCTTGGGAATGCCTCTTGGTAACTAGGTAGTAGATGTTTCTCTGGCCTTTCTTCAACTGTAGCACCCACCAACTTCTGGATTCTGCTCCAGCAGTGTTTAGAGTTGACCACGTTTGTTGGAAAACACTACGGCGCTGTCTCTGGACATTCGAAGCTCTTCTGCCACACAGTGCGTTAGTGCGTAGTCAGCAGGCCCCTCGCAAAGGTCTCGTGACTCGTCTCTAGTAACCCCATGTAGAACTTTCTGCCCGTTTGAATACAAGGACATAAACTTCTGAACGTCATATCATCCTCCGGTGGCTTGAGGGTGCGAACTTGGTCATGGTTTCCAGCGTAAGGGCCAACCTGTTGAAATGGACGACCCTTGGTTTCCCTCGGGTGGCTTATGGATTCGGTACACAAGGTCGTTTATCCTTTTCACGATCTTATACGGGCCTTCCCACGAGTTCCGCAACTTTGGTGATAGTCCACGACGACGTTTGGGGTTGTACAGCCAAACCAGGTCATCAACCTTAAATCCTCCAGCGTCGGCCTTGATGTCATAGGTCTTCTTCATTTTATCGCTGGCACTCTGGATGTTCAACCGGACTCGTTCGTGGATGTCGTCCATTCTCTGCCGAAGTTTGCTGACGTAGTCCTCTCCCGCAGTGTCTTGTCCTGGCGGTATCCCAAACTTCAGGTCACAAGGCAGTCGCAGTTCTCGGCCCATTATAATACTAGCAGGAGTTTGACCGGTTGACTCATGTACTGCGGATCGATAGGCCATCAGGAACAAATGAAAATACTGGTCCCAGTCTCTTTGATGGTCAGAGACAACCTTGGACAAGTGGCGGTTGATCGTCCTGTTCATCCGTTCCACCATTCCATCGGACTGCGGATGTAGGGCCGTGGTTCTTGTCTTGCGGATGTTCAGCAGTAGACATATTTCTTGGAAAAGGTTGGATTCGAAATTTCTGCCTTGATCCGAGTGCAGCTCCATTGGAATACCGAATCGACATATCCACTCTTTCACCAAGACGTCGGCGACGGTGATGGCTTCCTGGTTGGGCAGGGCATAGGCTTCCGCCCACTTACTGAAGTAGTCCATTGCCACAAGGATGTATTCATTCCCGTGGTCGGATACGGGAAACGGGCCGGCGATGTCAATGGCGATTCTCTCGAACGGGCTGCCTACGTTGTACTGACGCATCGGGGCCTTGGGTCGTATTCGAGGTCCATTGCTAGCAGCGCATACAGCGCACTTCCTGCACCAGTCCTGGACGTCAGCTTGACAATTGGTCCAGTAAAACCGTTGCCTCACTTTCTGCAGGGTCTTCGTCACTCCCAGATGTCCTCCAGCGACTCCATCATGGATTTCCCGCAGCACTTCTTCTCTTCTGTTCCTGGGAACAATTATTTGGCGTCTGTCTTCCCCACCAATATCGGCCTCCAACACACGTTTCAGGATCCCATTGTCCAGAATAAGAGAGTTCCATTGTGCCCAATAGGACTTAACAGCCGGCGAGTAACCTGCGACTTCCTGCCATGATGGTCTTCGATTGCCCTTCTTCCAGCTGACAACTAAGCCAAGGTCGGGGTCTTTCTCTTGGTCTTTCTGGATCTTGCTGTCATTCCAGTTGTCATCCATTGCCGCGGTTCTACAAAGTGTTGCTTCTTTCTCTTCTGCTCGTCGGCAATGTGAGCAATCATCTGGACATGGTCTTCGCGACAAGGCATCTGCATTCTTATGGCTAGTTCCGGCTCGATGTTCGATCTCGAAATCAAATTCTTGGAGTCTCTCGATCCAACGTGCTACTTGACCCTCAGGATTTTTGAACTGTAAGAGCCATTTGAGAGCTGCATGGTCAGTTCTCAACAGGAATCTTCTTCCATACACGTACTTGTAGAAGTGCTCCACTCCCTTTACAACAGCTAACAGCTCTCGCCTGGTGGTTTGCTAAGCGTCTTGCTGAAATAACCAATGACCTTCTCCTGTCCCTCCTGGATCTGAGATAGGACAGCTCCAAGTCCCACGTTGCTGGCGTCCGTATCCAAAATGAATTTCCCTTTGGGTAGGGGATAGCTCAGTACAGGTGCGTTGATCAAAGCTCCTTTTAGCTTCCTGAATGAGTCTTGACATTCTTCAGACCACTGGAACTTTGTTTGACCCTCCGTGAGCCTGGTCAGTGGTTTAGCGATGTTGGCGAATCCCAGCACATATCGGCGATAGTATGTGCATAAACCAAGGAAACTTCGAAGTTGGTGAATGTCTTTTGGGATGGGCCAATCCTTAACAGCTTTGATCTTCTGGTCAGTTCACTTGTGCTCCCAGTAATTATTGATAATTTTCATAGTTTAAGTTCCTCATATAACTTGAAAGTGGTATCAAACTCTGCAGAAAAGTCTGATACACATGTTATTATTCATCATTTAGAAATTGTAAGGTGCCTTCAAACAGAAAATGCAGTTTTATGCAATAAACTAAAAGGCAGTTCCAAAGAAAAACTGAACAAAAACTTGTGATAATAGTGGAGAAAGATAAAAACTTCAAAACAAAAAAGGTCTATTTGTACCTGCTTGTTGCTGGACCAGTGGCGGAGCAACATTATTTTGCCTAAAATCTGGAAATATGGAAATTTGTGTTAAGTGCAATAAAAAGTTTGACAATGGTCAGTTATTTGCATGTGATAGTTGTAAATTATTACTGTGCAATGAATGTGGAAATTTAACAGGATCCGAAATAAAATGTATGCAGTTGAAAACCAGGAGAAAACTAAAATTTTTTTGTGAGCAGTGTGAAGATGGTTTTTATAAAGTACCAGCCCTCATCAAGGAAATATCAGAACTCAAAGAACTTGTAAAAAAACTCACAGATAAAGAAGAAAGTGCACAGATATCAAATACAACTAGTGTAGGGCAGGGACCAGACATGGAAGAAATGATTTCGGAAATGCTAGATAGGCAAAATAGAGCTTCAAACATAATGATGTATAATGTTAATGAATCACATAAAAATACACAAAATGAACGGAACTTAGAAGACAAGCAAGCAGTTGAGTACATGTTAGAAGATTATAATGTCAACAAAAACAATGTTAAACTGTTTAGGCTTGGGAAATTTAATGAAGCAAAAATTAGGCCAATTAAAGTTATTCTGAGCTCTCCAGAGGACGCTAAACTTGTTATGAAAAACAAAACAACGAAAATCCCAGGAATGAGAATATCTGGAGACCAAACCAAAGCACAACAAGACTATTTTAAAAGCATTAAAGCCAAACTTGATGAGTACATAAAAATGGTGATGATTCAAAAACAATGAAGTTTATCAACAATAAGCCAACCATAGTCAATAAAATGTTACTTCACAACGAAAAATCCTATAAATGACCCTAATATACACCTCTTCACTGATATCATCTACATGAACGCCCAAAGTCTGCTGAACAAAATCGATCAAATTCAAATAAGCATTTTGTGCTACTCTCCAAAAGTAATTCTAGTTAGTGAGGCAAGAATAACAAGTGAAATTGAAGATTCAGAAATCAAACTCGATGGTTATAGTCATGTTCGATGTGATTCTCCAAATCGGCAAACGGGGGGTGTTGTGATCTATGTGAAGAATACTCTGCAGTTTTCAATAAAGAAGACTTACATATTAAAGGATAATTATTGGTGTAAGGAAATAAGGATAAATTTTGGTACGTGTCAATGGTTAGTTGGATGTCTATATCATTCGCCATCTAGTTCGGATGCGTTATTCTTAGAAAATTTGGAAAATATATGTGATGATCTCTTTGCTAGTAATATGCGTTGCATTTTGGTGGGAGATTTCAATTTAGATTTTTTAAATAACAGTTTTTATGTAAGAAAAATCAAAGCTATGTTTCTACAATATGGAATTGATCAATTAGTACTGGACCCTACCAGAATTACAAACAGTGAAACGCTAATTGATTATGTACTAGTTAATAATAATTATGCTAATTGTTTTGTTCATTCTACACCTAAATTAAGTGACCATTCTTTAATATATATCTGTCTCAAAAATAACAGAAATGAAAGTACTTCTATCAGAAATTATAGAAATCTAAGTGAGCAAAATTTGGATAAAATTAAACTAGATTTAATCTCATGTGATTGGGATACAAATTCAACAGATGTAAATGTTATATATCAAAATTTTAAAAAATTAAGGCCAATTCCTTAAAAACCGGTTTGACAACGAAATCCATAAAAAAATTAAACAACGTGATAAAACATATAAAGATTTTGTATCAACTGTGGACTCAAATAAAAGTGTGAAATGGGAAGAATTTAAGAAAGAAAGAAATGAAGTAGTGAATTTATTGAAGAGGAAAAAAGAACAATATTTCTTTGAAAAAGTAGATATGTATAAAAATAACTCTCGACTTATGTGGAAAACATTAAAAAAGCTGATAAACTTAAATTGCCAAAACTTTCCGAGCTGTATAGAATTCAACTTAACAAACCAGAATAATATTGTGAAAAACAAAACTGAAATAGTAAATGAATTTAATTACTACTTCATTACCAGTATTCAGCAAGTTGTTGATAGTATTAATAATGTCGATGACTGGAAATACTACAATTATAATTTATATCCTAATTTTTCCTAGTTTCACTTATTATCCATGAATGAACTACGTTTAATTATTAACTCTTTAGATAACAAAATTAACGTCCATGAGATCTTGAATTCCAAAATGCTGAAAGTCATTTTTGAAACCTCGCCATATCGTCGATGACTGGAAATACTTCTTTTCAAACTTCTAAAATTCCCAATTCTTTAAAAGTTATTACCAGTAGTTCTATAACAAAAGTAAGCAATACAATCAAGGCCAGTGAATATCGACCTATAAATACATTACCACCATAGAAAAAATTCTTAATTAGCTGTGTACAATCAGGTACTTGAACATGTTGAAAAAAATGAAATTCTAATAAATAACCAATCAGGTTTTCGAAAAAATATTCTTGCAATTGCATTACAACTTCTTTGTCTAAATTCAAAGAGAAATTTATATCAATAAATTTGTTGTAGTCGGTTTTTCTTGATCTGAAGTGGGCTTTTGAAACGATTGATCGTAATATTCTTTTGATAAAGTTGAAAGGATATGGCTTTGATGGTAATGTTTATCAGTGGTTTGCTGATTATTTATCCCATAGAAAACAAAAGTTAGAGTCCAGGATAACATCTCGAGGAATCGGATATAAATATAGGTGTTCCACAGGGTAGCGTTTTAGGTCCTCTGCTTTTATTCTGTACTTATATGACATACACTTGTTCGTTAATGTAGACTTTGTAAACTTATTTGCAGATGATACACTATTGGCATGCTATGACACAAACTTAGATAGAGCTATTGAGAAAATGAATTCTGCACTCAAGGAAGTTAATGAATATCTCATGGCAAATAAATTGAAATCAAATACAAAAAAACTAAAGTATGATATAACAACTAAATATAGCACTACAATCTTGATTTAAAGATGAAGTAAATCTGCAAATTAATAATGAAAATTGAAATTGTGGAATGTATTAAATATCTCGGTTTCCAGTTAGATAATTTATTACTTTTTGGCAACCACTTCGATTATGTTTGCAAAAAATATCAAAAAACTATATTTTCTTTCAAGAATTTCTAGAAATTTATCCACTCAAACAAAAATCACTGTATATAATGCT
This sequence comes from Gonioctena quinquepunctata, assembly GCA_018342105.1. Lineage (NCBI taxonomy): Eukaryota > Metazoa > Arthropoda > Insecta > Coleoptera > Chrysomelidae > Gonioctena > Gonioctena quinquepunctata. Next base: position 32,441 of record JAFIRS010006192.1, on the reverse strand, counting down.
ATTATTCAACCTCACTTTGACTACTGTGCTTCTATTATTTTCCTTTTTAATCTAAATCAAACATCACAACTACAAAAACTTCAAAATCGAGGTATGCGCATAGTTCTAAAAGCGAGTAGATTCACGGAAATAGGAATCATGTTACAAACATTGCAGTGGCTTTCAGTTTCTCTACGATTGTATTACTTATCGATGATCTTTATATATAAAATACTAAATAACTTAGCACCTTCATACTTTAGTGAATTTATTAATTTGAAAACAGATGTTCATGATTATGCCACAAGAAACAACGCCAATTTGTATGTATACAGAACGAATAAGAGAAGTGCCATGAATTCTTTGTTTTTTAAAGGCTTTGCTACTTATAATAAACTACCAAACATAGTTAAATCTAGTCCATCATTAAGCATTTTTAAAAAACAGTTATTGGAATCCATACAAAATGTTTGATAAAATATAATGTCTGAAGAATATGTTAATTATTAAATTGTGCCTTATATTTGAACTAAATTAGGTTTACTTGTATTCTGAATTTTTTATATATTTTTTGTTTTTTTCTTATTAATTTAGATTAACTACCTACCTATTGTTTAATTTATTGTATACTACTGTTTACAAGTAAACAATTATCAGTGCCATTCTATCGCAAAGACTCTAATCAGAGATTTACAAGATGTCTTGCTCCAAAAATATTCAATATTTTGTCACCAGAAATAAGAAACATAGGCAACTATAAACTGTTTTCGGAAAAATGTAAGATCCATATCATAAAAAACTACTCACAATACTCAAGCATTATTTAAGGATAACCTTCTACTTTAATTGATCTCTGCTACTACTTTATATATTACATATTGTTTCACCAGCCCCACATCACTATTCTATTGTAATAACACAGGTATTTTGACTTTTAGGTATTTTGACTTTTAGATTAGATAGTAATAATACACTAAACTACAATATCAACTATTTCAATAATTATTATTTTTAGTATGCACATACAGGTCCTACTAAGACCTAGGTGCTTATATGTATATAAAACTATGATATATTTTACTACTTATTTGTATTACCAATGTATCTTTATTTTGTAAATCACTCAATAAATAAATCAAATGTTTAATTTATTGTATAGTATTATATTTTTTGTATATTAGGGTAACCTATTTAAATAAATATTTCTTCTTCTTCTTCATCCACTGCTACTCCTTCCCCAGAGACAACGTGGCCGAGGTATCGTACTTCTTTTTGGAACAGATGGCATTTCTTAGGGCTCAGCTTCAATCCGGAGTTCCTCAGTCGCAGGAATACTTCCTCCAAGTTTTTCACGTGGTCCTCGAACGATCTGCCGACCACAATTATGTCGTCGAGATACACTAGACACGTGTTCCATGAGAGTCCCTTCAGCACTGTCTCCATCAATCTTTCGAATGTGGCGGGAGCATTACAGAGCCCGAATGGCATAACGGTGAACTGCCACAATCCTGAGCCGATGGTAAAAGCAGTCTTTTCTCGAACTTCCTGAGCCAGTTCTACTTGCCAATATCCACTCTTCAGATCAAGGGTCGAGAAAATCGTGGAACCAGCCAACGTGTCTAGGGTGTCATCTATTCTCGGGAGAAGGTAACTGTCCTTCTTCGTGACATTATTAAGTTGGCGATAGTCTACACAAAAGCGTGTCGATCCATCCTTTTTCTTCACCAGTACAACTGGAGAGGACCAGGGACTGTCAGATGGTTCGATAACTCCTTCTTTTCCCATATTGCTGACTATTTTGTCAGCCTCTTCCTTCTTGGCAAGAGGAAGTCTTCTTGCTGATTGCCAGATCGGTCGGGCACCCCCAGTATCAATCTTGTGCTGGACCACATTAGTTCGACCTCCTTTTCCTTGTCCGGTATCGAAGATGTCTTGGTACTTTTTGACTAAATCTCTTAGTTTGGGCTGTTGAGCTGGTTTTATATCTTTGGAAGAGATGGCAACTAATTTTTCTAGTTCTGTGGGCAAGTTGTTGGGTTGGCTAATCGTTGCCGATCAGTGAACTGCCGGATCCTAAGTGAAACTGGAAAGTAATTGACATTCATGACCCTTACCGGTACAAATTTTTCAGCACGTAACAGGGTTTTCCCTAGGGCAATCCCTCGTCCAATTTTCTCATCATGAAGTTTGGGCTTGAACATCACCACGTCTCCACTGCTCGCACTCCCGTCCAGGCGAGCCTCCAGGATGGTTTCAGCCCTCTCAGGTACGCTTACATCCTCAGCCAACAGCACACGGATCAACTCTTCACTTCTCCCATGAAGTACCAGCTCTTCTCCGTTGACACGTAGGATGCGTCTTTGAAATCAATTCAAACCCTCTGGAATTCATGATGTCCATTCCGATGATTGCATCGTCTTCGATGTCGCTACAAGTGCCTGATGTTTCACTTTAGTGCTGCCCAAAATTATTTCAATCGGTAGCTCGCCATATACAGTAGCTGGCTCCCTGTTGCTGTGCGTAGCTTCAAGTTGTCGGTTCAATTCGTTCCGGTGTTCTGGCAAAGGAAGGCCCGAGAATTGTCCTAGTCGCACCTGTATCTAGCAGCATAGTGCAAGGCTCGTTATTGATGAGACCGTCTACGAAAACACCTCTGTTCTGTCGTTGCAGGATAGCGACATATCGTTGTTAACCGGGGCTTGCTGGACACAGGCCGACGATTGCCCCTTCTCGTCGACCTTCTTTAGTTTTCCTGCATCGAGTCGTGTTTGAATGTTGGACATTTGCTACACACATGTCCAATTTTGCACAATTCCAGCATCTTATCTGTCTTTTCTCAGGCAACACTTCCTTAATCACTTTCCTTATTGCAGCTTCCAAATTAGCAGGCTCCTGTGAGTCTTCCTCCATCATTCGGACTTTACTACTGGCTTTTGCAAGATTGTTTCAGCTGCCTTGAATTCCAAAGCGCGTGCCAGTGCGTCTGAGAGGTGTGTTGGCCGGGCTGAGTGTCAACGCTTGTCTGGTTTCTTGGTCACGGAGTCCATCCAGGAATGCTTGAACCGCTAGTCGCTCCATTACATTTTCTGGTGTGGCTGGATATGCGAGGACCAAGCGTGCACTGTCAGTTTCGAATTCTTGTAAGGATTCGCCCGATTTTTGGCAGCGATTTTTCAGCTGGGACTGGTATACGTGTTCCAAATGGGCGTGGCCATATCGTAATTCTAGATGTTTAATCAGCTGATCATAGTCCTCCTGTTCTTGGGCGGTGAGAGTTTGTAGAATATTTGTCGCTTCTCCACGTAATGCAAGTGTCAGTGCTACAGCTCTTTCCCCTGCATTCCATCCGTTTGCTTTGTCCGCTGCTTCAAACTGCCGGCGGTAATTTGCCCATGGAGTTTTTCCGTCGAACTGAGGCGGCTTCATGGAAAGCTTCCCTATTTCTGAAATGACCTTGACATCTTTTATTCCCTCTTGAACTTTATCCAAGTTCAAATTCAAGTCCAGCATTGCATTTTCGTTAACCATCTCTGTGGAGGGCGCACTATTAATTCGTTTTTCCAGCTTAATGATCGTTTCCTTTATTTTGTCCATTTCTGCCTCGACCCCATCTTTGATTTTATCTACCTCCGTGTTCATTTGCTCCCTAATTTTATCTATCTCTGTCTCAACGGTTCCCATTCTTTCTTCTAGAAAATTAGCCACACCACACAATTCTTTTTTCAGGCCTTCTGTGTTTTCCAGGAACTTCTCTTCCAGGCTTCTTGAATTTTCTAGAAGCTTCTTTCCAGATTTCTAGAATTTTCTTGAAGCTTCTCTTCCAGATTTCTAGAATTTTCTTCAAGCTTCTCTTCCTGATTTCTAGCATTTTCTTCCAAGCTTCTTGAATTTTCTAGAAGCTTCTCTTCCAGATTTATAGAATTTTCTTGAAGCTTCTCTTCCAGATTTCTAGAATTTTCTTGAAGCTTCTCTTCCAGATTTCTAGAATTTTCTTGAAGCTTCTCTTCCAGATTTCTAGAATTTTCTTCAAGCTTCTCTTCCAGATTTCTAGAATTTTCTTCCAGCTTCTTTCCTTTTCTAGAAGCTTTTCTTCCAGATTTCTAGAATTTTCTTAAGCTTCTTCTTCCAGATTTCTGAATTTTCTTGAAGCTTCTCTTCCAGATTTTAGAATTTTCTTGAAGCTTCTCTTCCAGATTTCTAGAATTTTCTTGAAGCTTCTCTTCCAGATTTCTAGAATTTTCTTGAAGCTTCTCTTCCAGATTTCTAGAATTTTCTTGAAGCTTCTCTTCCAGATTTCTTGCATTTTCTTCCAGGCTTCTTGAATTTTCTTCCAAAGTCCTCGAATTTTGTTGCAGCTCTTCTTTCAAGGATTCTATTATCGGACTCAAATCACCTCCGGAACTTCGAATAAAAACCACACTTCTTGAATTTTCTTCTTGCTAGTTACCCGTTGTTTCCAGTTCCCTTTCCTCCAATTCCTGTTTCAATTCCGCTACCTTCAAATCCGCAAGGCGCACTTTTCTTGAACACATTTTGTCTTTGACGAGGCATCAGTCTGTTTCACACGAAAAAATTATTAGTTTGTTAAAAATTCACTTCGCGAATTCTTTTCCACGGGCCACCAGTCTATTGTCTGTTTCACGCAACAGTGTATCAGTTTATATTCCACGCACAATTGTCCACTTCGCGAAAACCGGGCCACTGTCTATTTTGGGCGTACAAAAAGGTCTATCAATTTATTTTTCTGACTATCCACTCCAAGATCACTTGTTTATTTTCAAAATCTTGCTTCCGACACCAATTGTAACGTAAATAAACTTCACTTGGTTTTTACTAATTTATTTCACACTTAAATCTACAACTTAATTTATATAACGCCACTGTATAGCTCGATCGCATGGACTCGTTCAGACTGAGAGTGCCATCTTGAGGGCTGCCTATTTATCTCCGTTACAGAATTCCCGATCTTTCGAATTCTGGCGGTTGGCGACCAGCATGTTCCAATTGTTTCCAATATTGACCGTTGTTTTCCGCGGCAGAGCGACTGGATTGTTCTCGAATATCTCCGGGGATGACCTCATCGTTGTCGATGGCAACGCGTGAGGCGACAGGTCCGGCCTAGGTTCGTTACACTATTGTTCGTTTTTCTTAAGAAACAACTATAATCAAGGCTACGGAAGGCCAAACAGCTATATTCCCGGCTACGGATGGCCAAACAGCTATATTCCCAGCTACGGATGGCATACAGCTAGATTTCTGGCTATATATTGTCACTCTTTGAGGGGGATTGAGATTGATTGGGAAGTATCCTTTATCTGTTCGGTTCATGTTACCTGAGAAAAATTGAAATTTCAAGTAAGTAGTTTTGAGTTATCATCATACCCATTACCCATACCCATTATAGTTTGACCGTTCTGAATCGACTGGCGCTCGCAGAATCGCTTTATCTATCACCGTTCTCGAATAAGAAAAAAGTTTTTCCGGTTTTTTGCATTTTACGGCCAATCGATCGATCGAGCTACCACATAGGCCACATTTTCGGAATCTACGTCGAATTTCGATCATTTTGGTGAAAACCGCAGATCGATAGGATCACTTTGAGTTCTTGAAGATTTACCCCCACCCCTTATGCCATTTTTCGGTCGATGTTTTTTTTTCGATCGATCTTAAACCTCGTACCAAGACTAACTTGACCTTTCTGAATCGATTGGCGTTCGCAGAATTGCTTTATCTATCACCGTTCTCGAATTAGAAAAAAGTGTTTCCTGTTTTTTGCATTTCACGGCCAATCGATCAATCGGCTACCACATAGGCCACATTTTCGGAATCTACGTTGAATTTCGATCATTTCTGTGAAAACCGCGGATCGATAGGATCACTTTGATTTTTCGAAGATTTACAACTTAGCCCCTTCCCCTTATGCAATTTTTCGTTTCGTTTAGTTAATACTCACCTAAGTTTTTTTAACTATCGTTCGTTTGTCTTAAAAAACAACTATATTCCAGGCTACGGAAGGCCAAACAGCTATATTCCCGGCTATGGATGGCCAAACAGCTATATTCCCGGCTACGGATGGCATACAGCTAGATTTCTGGCTATATATTGTCACTCTCTGAGGGGGATTGAGATTGATTGGGAAGTATCCTTATCTGTTCGGTTCATGTTACCTGAAAAAAATTTAAATTTTAAGTAAGTAGTTTTGAGTTAACATCATACCCATTACCCACACCCATTATAGCTTGACCCTTCTGAATCGATTGGCGTTCGCAGAATCGCTTCATCAATCACCGTTCTCAAATAAAAAAAAAAAACGGTTTTTTGCATTTCACGGCCAATCGATCGATCGGGCTACCACATAGGCCACATTTTCGGAATCTACGTCGAATTTCGATCATTTTTGGTGAAAACCGCGGATCGATAGGATCACTTTGAGTTTTCGAAGATTTACAACTTAGCCCCTCCCCCTTATGCAATTTTTCGTTTCGTTTCGTTCAGTTAATACTCACCTGAATTTTTTTTACTATCGTTCCTGTTTTTCTTGAAAAACTACTATATTCCAGGCTACGGAAGGCCAAACAGCTATATTCCCAGCTACGGATGGCCAAACAGCTATATTCCCGGCTATGGATGGCATACAGCTAGATTTCTGGCTATATATTGTCACTCTTTGAGGGGGATTGAGATTGATTGGGAAGTATCCTTATCTGTTCGGTTCATGTTACCTGAAAAAAATTGAAATTTTAAGTAAGTAGTTTTGAGTTACCATCATACCCATTACCCATACCCATTACCCATACCCATTATAGCTTGACCCTTCTGAATCAATTGGCGTTCGCAGAATCGCTTCATCAATCACCGTTCTCAAATAAATAAAAGAAAAAAAATGTTTTTTGCATTTCACGGCCAATCGATCGATCGGGCTACCACATAGGCCACATTTTCGGTATCTACGCGAATTTCAATCATTTTGAGGAAAACCGCAGATCGATAGGGATCACTTTGAGTTTTCGAAGATTTACAACTTAGCCCCTCCCTTATGCAATTTTTCGTTTCGTTTCGTTTAGTTAATACTCACCTAAGTTTTTTTTACTATCGTTCGTTTTTCTTAAAAAACAACTATATTCCAGGCTACGGAAGGCCAAACAGCTATATTCCCGGCTATGGATGGCCAAACAGCTATATTCCCGGCTACGGATGGCATACAGCTAGATTTCTGGCTATATATTGTCACTCTTTGAGGGGGATTGAGATTGATTGGGAAGTATCCTTATCTGTTCGGTTCATGTTACCTGAAAAATTTTTAAATTTTAAGTAAGTAGTTTTGAGTTAACATCATACCCATTATAGCTTGACCCTTCTGAATCGATTGGCGTTCGCAGAATCGCTTCATCTATCACCGTTTCGAGATGTACCACTAGCCCTTATGCAATTTTTTCGTTTGTTTAGTGAATACTCACCTAAGTTTTCTTTACTATCGTTCGTTTTCTTAAGAAACAACTATATTCAAGGCTACAGAAGGCCAAACGGCTATATTCCTGGCTACGGATGGCCAAGCAGCTATATTCCCAGCTACGGATGGCATACAGCTAGATTTCTGGCTATATATTGTCACTCTCTGAGAAGGATTGAGATTGATTGGGAAGTATCCTTATCTGTTCGGTTCATGTTACCTGAGAAAAATTGAAATTTTAAGTAAGTAGTTGAAATTTTAAGTAAGTAGTTTTGAGTTAACATCATACCCATTACCCATACCCATTATAGTTTGACCCTTCTGAATCGCATTGGCGTTCGCAGAATCCCTTTATCTATCACCGTTCTCAAATGAGAAAGAAGTTTTTACGGTTTTTTGCATTTCAAGGCCAATCGATCGATCGGGCTACCACATAGGCCACATTTTCGAAATCTACGTCGAATTTCGATCATTTTGGTGAAAACCGCAGATCGATAGGATCAATTTGAGTTTTCGAAGATTCACAACTTAGCCCCTTCCCCTTATGCAATTTTTCGTTTCGTTTCGTTTAGTTAATACTCACCTAAGTTTTTTTAACTATCGTTCGTTTTCTTAAAAACAACTATATTCCAGGCTCTAAAGGAAACAGCTATATTCCACTACGGATAGCCAAACAGCTATATTCCCGGCTACGGATGGCATACAGCTAGATTTCTGGCTATATATTATCACTCTTCGAGAGGGATTGAGATTGATTGGGAAGTATCCTTATCTGTTCCGTTCATGTTACCTGAAAAAAATTGAAATTTTAAGTAAGTATATTTGAGTTAACATCATACCCATTACCCATACCCATTATAGCTTGACCCTTCTGAATCGATTGGCGTTCGCAGAATCGCTTTATCTATCACCGTTCTTGAATGACAAAAAAGTTTTCCCGGTTTTGCATTTCACGGCCAATCGATCGATCTGGCTACCACATAGGCCACATTTTCGGAATCTACGTCGAATTTCGATCATTTTGGTGAAAACCCAGATCGATAGGATCACTTTGAGTTTTCGAAGATTTACAACTTAGCCCCTCCCCCTTATGCAATTTTTCGTTTCGTTTAGTTAATACTCACCTAAGTTTTTTTTACTATCGTTCGTTTTTCTTAAAAAACAACTTATTCCAGGCTACGGAAGGCCAAACAGCTATATTCCCAGCTATGGATAGCCAAACAGCTATATTCCCGGCTACGGATGGCATACAGCTAGATTTCTGGCTATATATTGTCACTCTTTGAGGGGCATTGGGATTGATTGGGAAGTATCCTTATCTGTTCGGTTCATGTTACCTGAAAAAAATTGAAATTTTAAGTAAGTAGTTTTGAGTTAACATCATACCCATTACCCATACCCATTATAGCTTGACCCTTCTGAATCGATTGGTGTTTGCAGAATCGCTTTATCTATCACCGTTCTCGAATAAGAAAAAAGTTTTTCCGGTTTTTTGCATTTCACGGCCAATCGATCGATCGGGCTACCACATAGGTCACATTTTCGGAATCTACGTCGAATTTCGATCATTTTGTTGAAAACCGCAGATTGATAGGATCACTTTGAGTTTTCGAAGTCTAATTTCGATCATTTTGGTGAAAACCGCAGATGATAGGATCACTTTGAGTTTCGAAGATTTACCATAGCCCCTATGCAATTTTCTTTCGTTTAGTTAATACTGAGTTTTCATTACTATCGTCGTTTTCTTAAAAACAACTATATTCCAGGCTACAGAAGGCCAAACAGCCATGTTCCCGGCTACGGATGGCCAAACAGCTATATTCCCAGCTACGGATGGCATACATCTAGATTTCTGGCTATATATTGTCACCCTTTGAGGGGGATTGAGATTGATTGGGAAGTATCCTTATCTGTTCGGTTCATATTACCTGGAAAAAATTGAAATTTTAAGTAAGTAGTTTTGAGTTAACATCATACCCATTACCCAAACCCATTATAGCTTGACCCTTCTGAATCGATTGGCGTTCGCAGAATCGCTTTATCTATCACCGTTCTCGAATTAGAAAGAAGTTTTCCCGGTTTTCTGCATTTCACGGCCAATCGATCCATCTGGCTACCACATTGGCCACATTTTCGGAATCAACGTCGACTTTCGATCATTTTGAAGGAAACCGCAGATTGATAGGATCACTTTGAGTTTTCGGAGATGTACCACTTAGCCCCCCCCTTATGCAATTTTTCGTTTCGTTTAGTTAATACTCACCTATGTTTTTTTTACTATTGTTCGTTTTTCTTAAAAAACAACTATATTCCAGGCTACGGAAGGCCAAACAGCTATATTCCCGGCTATGGATGGCCCAACAGCTATATTCCCGGCTACGGATGGCATACAGCTAGATTTCTGGCTTATATTGTCACTCTTTGGGGGGGATTGAGATTGATTGGGAAGTATCCTTATCCGTTCGGTTCATGTTACCTGAAAAAAATTGAAATTTTAAGTAAGTAGTTTTGAGTTAACATCATACCCATTACCCATACCCATTATAGTTCGACCTTTCTGAATCGATTGGCGTTCGCAGAATTGCTTTATCTATCCCCGTTCTCGAATTAGAAAAAAGTTTTTCCTGTTTTTTGCGTTTCACGGCCAATCGATCGATCTGGCTACCACATAGGCCACATTTTCGGAATCTACGTCGTATTTCGATCATTTTGGTGGAAACCGCAGATTGATAGGATCACTTTGAGTTTTCTAAGATTTACAACTTAGCCCCTCCCCCTTATGCAATTTTTCGTTTCGTTTCGTTTAGTTAATACTCACCCAAGTTTTTTTTACTATCGTTCGTTCTTAAAAAACAACTATATTCCAGGCTACAGAAGTACAAACAGCTATATTCCCGGCTACGGATGGCCAAACAGCTATATTCCCGGCTACGGATATCATACAGCTAGATTTCTGGCTATATATTGTCACTCTTTGAGGGATATTGAGATTGATTGGGAAGTATCCTTATCTGTTCGGTTCATGTTACCTGAAAAAAATTGAAATTTAAAGTAAGTAGTTTTGAGTTAACATCATACTCATTACCCATACCCATTATAGATTAACCCTTCTGAATCGATTGGCGTTCGCAGAATCGCTTTATCTATCACCGTTCTCGAATAAGAAAAAAGTTTTTCCGGTTTTTTGCATTTCACGGCCAATCGATCGATCTGGCTACCACATAGGCCACATTTTCGGAATTAACGTCGAATTTCGTTATCATGATAAAATTTAAAAATTTCTTGCCGATTGGCAGAAGGTACAACTATTTTCCAATCAGTTAGATTACTAACTAGATTGTGGTGAGAAAAGATATGTTTGTAGATAATACCGTTTTTGACACGGAATGAGGAATAAGCTTCCGGGGTTTTTTGGATTTTCTGGATCATGGAAGTATACCATGCATCCGGATGAAAAGTAGAGACATCGATAACGGAAATTTTGGCAACCGAACGAGATAAGGCATCTGCCACTACATTTAAGAAACCTTTCCGATGCTTAATAGTAAAGTCAAACTGGGAAAGTTTCACGGCCCATCTAGTCAAACGTCCAGAAGGGTTAGATAAGTTATGAAGATAGATAAGGGAGGCATGGTCAGTTTCAATCGTGAACTTGGTTCCTTCGATATAGCTTCGGAACTTTTCTATACCAAAAATGACAGCTAACAGCTCCTTTTCAGTAACTGTGTATTAACGCTGACAAGTAGTAAGAGACTTACTTGCATAAGCTACAGGATGTTCGACACCGTCACATTCTTGGTACAAAATAGCACCTACGCCAGTATCTGAGGCATCGCACTGAATCACAAAAGGCTTTGTGAAATCAGGACTAGCTAACACAGGAGCTGAAGTAAGACGAGATTTAATTTCTGAAAATGCTTCTTCCGCTTCTGGAGTCCAAGTTATTGGTTGACCTTTCTTTCGACCATGAAGAAGATCAGATATGGGTGAACAAATAAAGAAAAATCTTTAATAAATCGACGATACCAACTGACGAGACCTATCAACCTTTTGATTTCAGTAGTATTTTTGGGAATGGGATAGTTAACGATAGCAGAAACTTTCTCGGGATCTGTCCTTAAGCCTTGTTGGTCTACAACAAAACCTAGGTAAACAAGAGAGGGTCTACAAAATTCACACTTATCCAAATTAACCGTGAGGTTAGCATGTTTAAGTCGCCGAAACACCTCCTTCAAGGTTTTGACATGAAGATCAAAACTAGGAGTCGCCACGATGATGTCATCAAGATAAACGAAACAAAATGGAGCCAAAGATGGTCCAATAACGATATCCATCAAACGTGCCATAAGTTTCGGACTATTGCTCAAACCATAGGGAGAGACAGTGAACTCAAAGAGACCTCTACCATACACTGCAAAAGCGGTCTTGGGTCTAGACGACTCCTCTAAAGGAATTTGAAAGAAAGCCTTAGTCAAATTAATGGAGGTAAGAAAACGAAGTACCTGCTCCACTATAGGGACTACTCAAATCAGGCTCTAATAAACCAGTACCACGACTAGGGGGTGCTTTATAACAATCAGCCCATAAACGAGATTCTTCCAATCTTTTGCACAAATCAGAAAGTTCAATGACAGTTTTTGGATCTTGTAAAGCCAAGGACAAAATGAAAAAAGGTATCAAATTTCTACGAATTTTGCGAACTCTAGTCTCTTCATCTGGTTTGTTAGATAAACGATTAGAAAGACCTTCCATAGAAGAAATAAATAAAGCTACTCTTTCAGTAGAACCTTGAGTTCTTGAATTAATTTCACGTTCTAAGTCTTCTTCATAAAAATAAGGAAGGAAATATTTTTTTAGTGCAATAACAATCTCATCCATTATGGAAATTATTTTTATTATTGACAAACCATGTCCAGGCAGAACCTTCAAACCTTCGGTTTTTGAAACACCTCGTGCTTCTCGCAATAATTCAACTTTTTCCAAAAATGACTTAACTGATTCTTTCTGATTTGAACCCGTGAAAGAGATATTCCATTTACAAAGGAGCAACCGATCGATTATTCGAAAAAACATTAGCAGCCACAGGAGGGCAAGATTGAGTAGGAGTCGAAGTACTTGGAGAAACTTTCAAATCAAAATCAGCTTCCAACTCCAACACCATATACTGAATTTCTTTTCTAGCAATTTCTTCATCTTGATCATCAACAGAAAGTCTGGACAAACGATTCGACAAATGAGCTAATCGACTTGAAATTTGGTTAAACGTCGGATCTTCCTTAGATCCACCAAAACCAGATATAACTTGTTTCAAATCAGCGATACCTTCTCTCAATTCAAGAACATCCGGTGCATGTTTGTATGGATTCGTAAAACCCGCACGAAAACTACGATTTGCATTTTCCTGACTTAAAAGTCCTCTTAAAATTTTTCGTTTAGCATCTACATCACCGGTAGGTTCTACTCCACGAATTTTTAGCTCATAAGTCAATTCATTTGTTTTCAAGTGATTAGAATTCATGTTGGACTTGGAAATCTGCTCAATTTAAAATTCAACGATAATAGATAAAGCTGGTACTTATGGAATACTCAAAAATAGTAGGCGATACGATAGCAAAGATAAGGTACTATATATAGGCAATTCGATAGCAAAGATATAGGCAATTTGGCTATACGATAAAAGGCAATCGGCATAAAAGGCAATACGGTACGATATAGGCAATTCAATGAGATATAGGCAACTCAATAACGATATAGGCAGTAAGAATCACAAAATATCAAAGATAGATAATATATAAATATAAATAAATATATACCAAGTTCTTTTGGATCAGATTTGTAAATGTTCTTTCAACAAAAAAAATTTATTATGTCTTCCACCAAGCTAGGACAAGATACGAAAAAGAGAAAAAGAACAGTCAAGTTTTTCGAGCCCCACGTTTGCACGTCAATTGTGCAACACCCCTTACTTCTGAACCCCAGATTTTAAATTATATGATTCAAATTTAAGAAGGTGAAATCACTTTGCCATTAGGCTGCTCAGATGGATACGGTTAGGCCGTGAGTAAGGTTCAATTAATGACTTTTCCTAGTTAATCAAATTTGGCCACTAAAAAAATTATACATGAATTAACTTGACTAGTTCAAGAGTTGGGCGCCAGACTTGCTAAAGACAAAAGTCAAAGATAAATAAAATTAAATAAATGTTACCTAGCTTGTATGGGAAGGCAAATAAATATGCAATAAATCAACTTAACAAATTTATTCCAGATGGAATTAAAATGATTGGACAAGATATATAAACAAATGTTAACAAATACTAGAAGAGTATTGAAACAAATATTAGAAGAGTATAGAACTTCTCTTAAAAAGAATTGAAAAATTACATAAAAAACCAGTATTTTCGACTCTGATCAAAACCCGAACATTTACAACTATGATTCCTCCAGTTGTTGGTGACACGGATATACCTTCGGAGATCTTGAGTGAGAGAGATGAAGGCTAGTTTCTTGAAGCTGGTCTCAGCGGTTCTTGAGGAACTTGGTTTCAGCGGTTACGATGAAGATGGTCGTGGGTGGTTCTATAGTTGGTTTTAGACCCCCTTATCGGCGTGAATTTAGTTGATCTTCACGGACCAGTGCTGATATGGATGTGCTGTAAGACCTCCCAGGTTACTAGTCCTTCTGTCTCCGTAGATGGGTTCCCTCCGTGGTATATATCATGCGAAGAAGATGATAGGAATCAAAATATGTACAAAAAGGGGAGAACGAAGGATATCCTTTGAACCTCAAGTTTTATGTTTCAAATTTTAATCTAGAGTCAAAAGATAGATGCAAATGATAGCATACAATAAAAATCTCAGTCTATATAAAAGACTGGAAGGTTACAGTGAAAGAACAAAGATAATAAATAGCAATCCAATCTGCTATTCTGGAGTTAAATTTACAAGTTAATTTTAATAATTTAAAAAAAATATTAAAAATGAACAAAATTTAAAACCAAACAAAACAAACCTCACCCAAAACGTTATGTTCAAATTCAGTTAAGTTTTGAAACAAGTAAGTTTTGATAAGGTGATTCTATGTACCAGAAGGGTAAAAAAATTTAATGAGGAAAGGTATTCCAAAATAAATATAAAAATTTCCTTGAAATTTTACCAGAGAAAAAATATAGTATTTTTAAGCAAAACACTATAAAATTGCCAGAAAAAAAATCTACTATTTCAAAGCAAAATATTTAAATGTTGCCAGTGCAAAAATATACTATTTTAAAGCAAGTGCCAAAGGAAAATATAGCGTTATAACCAAAATACTCTGGTAAGCTACAAAAAAATATAGGGTTTCGGAACCAAGATAATAGTCAGAGTAAAAGTATACTCTTCAGCCAAGATAAGAAGAGAGAGACACACGTCTTTCAGTGAGAACGACTCTCTTAGATAGAGATAAAGTGAAATCATTCTTTTTATTGAAGAATTTCCAAAGATAAACCGAAGAGGGAGACCACACGTCTTTCAGTGGGCACAACTCTCTTAGAAAAAGATTATGTTAAATAATTCTTTTAATTGAAGAATTTTTAAAGATAACTGAAGAGGGAGACCTCACGTCTTTCAGTGGGCACAACTCTCTTAGAAAAATATAATTTTGAAATAGGGCGGCAATTCCCTTTTCACATCGATAAAACAGGTAATTCTCAAAAATTTTAATGAATCTCCCTGCTCTTGGCGGCAAGGTAGTAACTGAAGTGAATTGACTCTGCAACGATCAAAAATCAAATGAGCTCCACTGGGAATTGAATAGAGTAATGGATATAAGAAATTTATTAAACGGAAATCAACTTTACGCTTGAGGCATATATTGAATCGAGTGTTCTGAGACCAGTTAGGCCAGAGGTACAACTCTCTCCATAAGCAATTCTTTCTCAAGAGAAAAGAAAATTACTCTCATAAACATATAGTTATGAAATAAAGAAAATTGCTTACCAGAGAGCCGTCCTATTAGTCACTCCAAACTGTCCCAGAACAGTCGAATACGCCCTTCACTTCAATTGGAATCCTCGGAACAATCCACTGGTCGTGTGAGGTGAGTAAGCTCTAGTCCATTCGAAATTACCAATTACCTGGTACCTAAAAAATGCAAAAGCGTAGAACTGACCTCCAATGAAAAAAATCAGTCCAATATTCGGAACAGATGTTAAGTTAGCCACAATATGTACTATGAATGATTTGTCAAAATGGCCGAAATATCTATATTTAACCTTCAAAAATTACCATGCGGTATATCCAAGAATTCCAATATTACAAGCATAAGGAAAAAGAAGAAAATGCTAATCAGCTACAACATTAATGGCAAGATAAAGAGAATAATATTACTCAACTAAACTCCAGCAGTGAAACTTATTTAACTTATAGATCGAACATACCAAAATCAATTCACTCAGTCCACCTGCCTATCTCGACGTTCCAATCAAGAAAGAGAACGATTATCCTTTCGGTTCGACGAAATCACAGTTCACCTGTTTTTCATTCTCGGTTTTTTTCCTGTTGAAAAACACTTATAAAACGGAACAACTGCTCGACAACAAAACTCGTCCAACTTGACGGACTACGAACTCATGATCACGAGTTCAAAGACGATAATGATGGCGCTGTCCCATAGTTCACGATCGACCGTGACTACTGACCCGTTCCACCATAAGATAACCGGAATAGTTATGAGAAATTGATTATGTATAAGGAAGTAACGGAAAATTCGTTACAAGTTAATACTCACCTAAGTTATTTTAACTATCGTTCGTTTTTCTTAAAAAACAACTATATTCCAGGCTACCGAAGGCCAAACAGCTATATTCCCGGCTACGGATGGCCAAACAGCTATATTCCCGGCTACGGATGGCATACAGCTAGATTTCTGGCTATATATTGTCACTCTTTGACGGGGATTGAGATTGATTGGGAAGTATCCTTATCTGTGCGGTTCATGTTAACTGAAAATTTTAAGAAGTATTTGAGTTAACATCATACCCATTACCCATACCCATCATAGCTTGACCCTTCTGAATCGATTGGCGTTCGCAGAATCGCTTCATCTATCACCGTTCTCGAATTAAAAAAAAAGTTTTCCGGTTTTTTGCATTTCACGGCCAATCGATCGATCGGGCTACCACATAGGCCACATTTTCGGAATCTACGTCGAATTTCGATCATTTTGGTGAAAACCACAGATCAATAGGATCACTTTGAGTTTTCGAAGATTTACTACCCCTCCCTTATGCCATTTTTCGGTCGATGTTTTTTCCTTCGATCGATCTCAAACGTCGTACCAAGACTAACTTGACCCTTCTGAATCGCTTGGCGTTCGCAGAATTGCTTTATCTATCACCGTTCTCGAATTAGAAAAAAGTTTTCCCGGTTTTTTGCATTTCACGGCCAATCGATCGATCTGGCTACCACATAGGCCACATTTTCGGAATCAACGTCGCATTTCGATCATTTTGGTGGAACCGCAGATCGATAGGATCACTTTGAGTTGTTGGAGATGTACCACTTAGCCCCTTATGCAATTTTTCGTTTCGTTTAGTTAATACTCACCTAAGTTTTTTTACTATTGTTCGTTTTTCTTGAAAAACAACTATATTCCAGGCTACGGAAGGCCAAACAGCTATATTCCCAGCTACGGATGGCCAAACAGCTATATTCCCGGCTACAGATGGCATACAGCTAGATTTCTGGCTATATATTGTCACTCTTTGAGGGCGATTGAGATTGATTGGGAAGTATCCTTATCTGTTCGGTTCATGTTACCTGAAAAAAATTGAAATTTTAAGTAAGTAGTTTTGGGTTAACATCATACCCATACCATCCCTTATAGCTGCCTTCTGAAGATTGGCTTCGCAGAATCGATTTATATACCGTTCTCAAATTAAAAATTATGAGTTCCGGATTTTTGCATTTCACGACCAGTCGGTTAATCTGGCTACCGCATAGGCCCCATTTTCGGAATCTACGTCAAATTTCGATCATTTTGGTGAAAACCGCAGATCGATAGGATCACTTTGAGTTTTCGAAGATTTACAACTTAGCCCCCCCCCTTATGCAATTTTTCGTTTCGTTTCGTTTTGTTTAGTTGATACTCACCTGAGTTTTTTTACTATTGCTCGTTTTTCTTAAAAAAACAACTATATTCCAGGCTAAGGAAGGCCAAACAGCTACATTCCCGGCTACAGATGGCCAAACAGCTATATTCCCGGCTACGCATGGCATACAGCTAGATTTCTGGCTATATATTGTCACTCTTTGAGGGGGATTGAGATTGATTGGGAAGTATCCTTATCTGTTCGGTTCATGTTACCCGAAAAAAATTTAAAATTCAAGTAAGTAGTTTTGAGTCAACATCATACCCATTACCCATACCCATTATAGCTTGACCCTTCTGAATCGATTGGCGTTCGCAGAATCGCTTTATCTATCACCGTTCTCGAATAAAAAAAAAGTGTTTCCGGTTTTTTGCATTTCACAGCCAATCGATCGATCTGACTACCACATAGGCCAAATTTTCGGAATTAACGTCGATTTTCGATCATTTTGGTGAAAACCGCAGATCAATAGGATCACTTTGAGTTTTCGAAGATTTAGTACCCCCCCTTATGCCATTTTTCGGTCGATGTTTTTTTTTCGATCGATCTTAAACCTTTTGCCAAGACTAACTTGACCTTCTGAATCGATTGGCATTCGCAGAATTGCTTTATCTATCACCGTTCTCGAATTAGAAAAAAGTTTTTCCTGTTTTTTGCATTTCATGGCCAATTGATCGATCTGGCTACCACATAGGCCACATTTTCGGAATCTATGTCGAATTTCAATCGGTGGAAACCGCAGATCGATAGGATCACTTTGAGTTTTCGAATATTTACAACTTAGCCCCTCCCCCTTATTCAATTTTTCGTTTTGTTTCGTTTAGTTAATACTCACCTAAGTTTTTTTTACAATCGTTCGTTTTTCTTAAAAAAAAACAACTATATTCCAGGCTACGGAAGGCCAAACAGCTATATTCCCAGGTACGGATGGCCAAACAGCTATATTCCCGGCTACAGATGGCATACAGCTAGATTTCTGGCTATATATTATCACTCTCTGAAGGGGATTGAGATTAATTGGGAAGTATCCTTATCTGTTTGATTCTTGTTACCTGAAAAAAATTGAAATTTTAAGTAAGTAGTTTTGAGTTAACATCATACCCATTACCCATACCCATTATAGCTTAACCCTTCTGAATCATTGGCGTTCGCAGAATTGCTTTATCTATCACCGTTCTCGAATAAGAAAAAAGTTTTTCCGGTTTTTTGCATTTCACGGCTAATCGATCGATCTGGCTACCACATAGGCCACATTTCCGGAATCTACGTCAAATTTCGATCATTATGGTGAAAACCGCAGATCGATAGGATCACTTTGAGTTTTCGAATATTTAGTACCCCCCCTTATGCCATTTATCGGTCGATGTTTTTTTTTCGATCGATCTCAAACCTCGTACTAAGACTAACTTGACCTTTCTGAATCGATTGGCGTTCGCAGAATTGCTTTATCTATCACCGTTCTCGAATTGGAAAAAAGTTTTTCCTGTTTTTTGCATTTCACGCCAATCGATCGATCTGGCTACCACATAGGCCACATTTTCGGAATCTACGTCGAATTCCGATCATTTTGGTGAAAACCGCAGATCTATAGGATCACTTTGAGTTTTCGAAGATTTACAACTTAGCCCCTCCCCCTTATGAAATTTTTCGTTTCGTTTATTTAATACTCACCTGAGTTTTTTTTACTATCGTTCATTTTTCTTAAAAAAACAACTATATTCCAGGCTACAGAAGGCCAAACAGCTATATTCCCGGCTACGGATGGCCAAACAGCTAAATTCCCGGCTACGGATGGTATACAGCTAGATTTCTGGCTATATATTGTCACTCTTTGAGTGGGATTGAGATTGATTGGGAAGTATCCTTATCTGTTTGGTTCATGTTACCTGAAAAAAATTTAAATTTTAAGTAAGTAGTTTTGAGTTAACATCATACCCATTACCCATACCCATTATAGCTTGACCCTTCTGAATCGACTGGCGTTCGCAGAATAGCTTTATCTATCACCGTTCTCGAATAAGAAAAAAGTTTTTCCGTTTTTTTGCATTTCACGGCCAATCGATCGATCTGGCTACCACATAGGCCACATTTTCGGAATCCACGTCGAATTTCGATCATTTGGGTGAAAACCGCAGATCGATAGGATCACTATGAGTTTTCGAAGATTTACCATGCCCCCTCATGCCATTTTTCGGTCGATGTTTTTTTTTCGATAAATCCTAAACCTCGTAACAAGACTAACTTGACCTTTCTGAATCGATTGGCGTTCGCAGAATCGCTTTATCTATCACCGTTCTCGAATAAAAAAAAGTTTTTCCGGTTTATTGCATGTCACGGCCAATCGATCGATCTGGCCACCACATAGGCCACATTTTCGGAATTAACGTCGAATTTCGATCATTTTGGTGAAAACCGCAGATCGATACAATAGGATACGATAGGATACGATAGGATACGATTGGATACGATAGGATATGATAGGATACGATAGGATATGATAGGATATGATGAGATACGATTCGAAACAAAAGGAAACGATACGATACGACAGGATACGATAGGATACGATAGGATACGAATTGATAAAATAAGTGATTGTTCTTCTATGAATATTGATATTAAAACAATATAACAATTAATTATATATCACTTGTGAATTTGTTAACATAGCTGAACCTACTATTCGTTTTTGTACATATATATATATATATATATATATATATATATATATATATATATATATATATTCTTCTTTTAATATGATCTTTTCAAATTGTTAACTCGTTAGTTTATTGCCATTTTAATACTATAGTATATTTTTCCTTTTCTATTTTTACTTTCAATATGTTACTTACAATTGTTTACTCATTGATATTATTGTAAGCATTCCATTCCATATGTCTGTAATATATTTGCATGTCTATACATTGTAATATGCCTTCTTATATGTATATTAGGGTTCCTAATTAAATAAAGATCTATCTATCTATCTATCTTTTCTAAAGTCAAGAGAAGTTTTAATGCAAGTTCATTTTTAAATTTGTTCTATTTTTGTTAAGGAAAACTAAATGTTGAAGTTCATTCTATTTTATTTTGGCTAGAATAATTTCGGTTTTCTTATTCGAAATCGGAAATTGTCTAGACTCACAAGATTTCCGCTTTAGTGTTCTTCTCCTCCATTACAAATATTATAGGATAGCTTGGAGCTCGTATCGTAGTTTAGTTTTATCACCCCCTCTGAGATCGAGCTGGCCGGAGGTGTATTTTCGATAAAACTTTAACTAGAATATTTTTTTCAAACGATGCCTCTCCGAACTAGACATGGCGCATAGAAGCTTAGGGCCTTCAGAGCTATTTAAAAATTAATCCTGAAGTTTCTCAAAGTCAAGAAAATATGGCATTTTCAACTCAAGCATTTCAAGGTCTAATCGGCCTGAAAAAGCACAAGTCACTTATAGTAATGAAGCAATAGCGATAAATGTAGGCTTAAATAATGGAATAGAAAGAAAACGAGATTTTTCGGGTAACGAGATGCCTGAGAAAAATACTCGAGAGTGCAGTAATGAATTTTCAGAAAATATTGCATGGGCAAATATTACCACAGGAATTGATAGTAGTTCTGGGCTAAATTCTTTGTATAAGGAGCGAACCCACGTGATGGGGAAGAACAGCGAAAAATTAAATATCGAGGAAAATTTTGCAAAAACACAAAGGCGGGTGTCAGATATTTTTCAAGTTCCTAGTATGGAATCAAATCGTAGTGTTTTGAGGTTTGGAGAACCAAATACACAACTCGCATCGACAGTGACGCTGCCCAGTCAGAGGCAAGTTATTTCACCGATAAATCGGTCTTTTGCAGTTTCGAGGCTGCAGATGCAAAACTGCTGGCGCCCTAATCAAGGAATTCAGGAAAGAGCTGATTTCTTTCAAAATAATGTTAGTCATAGAGAGATGAATTCCTACGTATAATATGGATCGCAGAAATAATAGATTTTTGAGAACAATAATGTTCAAGAAAATAATGCCATGGAAAAGCTTGCAGCTTTACTATTGCAAAATATGAATAGCGTAAAAAAATTGGATCCTCAAAGATTGCCAAAATTTTCGGGCACGGATACCGAGAATCCTTATTTTTTTCTAACTAAAATTGTAGACGAGTTGACGAAGCATCGGATACCACGAGACGAGTGGGTCTCTTTTGTCCGATGCCAACTAAAAGGTGAAGCATTAAATTGGGCTAATAACTATGCACACTTTATTTCGTGGGAGTTTTTTAAAGCCAGATTTTTAGCGAGATACGATAGCCAAGAGTGTGTCGCTCATTGAACTAGCAAATTTTACGGTCAGTCGCAAGCGAAAAATGAACAAATAGATATATTCATAGCGGAAAAATTAGCTCTTGCGTACAGACTCGTTCCGAATTTTTCGGAAAAGGAATTCATATTATTGATTATTGAATTATTGCTGCCACAAATTTGTAGCCATTTGAGGGGGACAATGATATTCGATATTGACCAACTATTAGAGTTGTGTATCGGAATAGAAAGGGATATCGGTTTGTGTGGGAATTATTTATGAGAATTCAAACAATAATAATTGGCGTTCACAAGGTCGTGACGACGTCTTGGACAGGAACCAAATTCATCAGTCAGAATTGAGAAATAATGACCGAGCCCAAGTTCGCTTTTCTCAAGGAGAAAATAGGCAAGGGGGTAGTAACGATCAATCCCGGGGGAATTTTTCTCAAGGAAACGGTAATGTCGGGCGGAGCGTCAGACTGATGAAAATCGAGGTTTTCAATCGAACAATAGTCGTAACTATCAAAACTCGGAAGTCGATTTTTTAATCCCAATCATACTCCAAATCGGCCAATTCTCCGCGGCTGGAAATAGCCGTGGAGGGGTCGAGTAACTTAAATGTGTTGTCGGAAAACTAAGCGCGAGGCGTCCACAAAACGACCGTGGATGGCCTGTAGGAATTGAGATTAGTCGTGATAATATTAACTAGTTGGAAGAGGAATGCTCTTTTGCACTTTCACCAAAATTTGGTGATTTGAATTTAAATGGAAAGGGAGAATCGTTAGTATCATTGGGGGACGACATCGCATCAGACAAAACACTGCCACGAATAAAATTACAAGTGAACGGTCACGAGTGTCTGGCCCTAGTGGCTACAGGGGCGACTTCAAATTTCTTCCGACCTGACGTATTGAAAGGAGTATACCTGACAAACCTGTCACAACCGATAACGGTGGAAACTGGGACGTAAGGAGAATTCCAGCCAAAGTCTAGGGAAATTGAAAGTTTCGTTACGAATTGGCGACGCAAGTTTCAGCATTGTTGCATCAGTTTTGCACAATTTGAATGAAAAAGTAATTTTGGGAATGCCTTTCCTGACGGGCACGGGTGCTCTCATGGATATTACCAATGAGTGTATCTATTTCGGAAGGGAAAGTAGGCAAGTGGCGATGTGGGTGTGTCCCGAGCCGGAAGGAGTAGTGGTGATTGAGAATCCAGCATTTCAGAAGGGCGGATTAAAAATTTCGGGAGTTGTTAACTACCCTGTTTCGGAGGTATTGCCGGATCATGAGGGTTATTC
Organism: Gonioctena quinquepunctata; assembly: GCA_018342105.1. Taxonomy (NCBI): domain Eukaryota; kingdom Metazoa; phylum Arthropoda; class Insecta; order Coleoptera; family Chrysomelidae; genus Gonioctena; species Gonioctena quinquepunctata. Next base: position 9,286 of record JAFIRS010006192.1, on the reverse strand, counting down.
TGAAGTTGTAGACCTACTACCTGAAAGGGATGAATTTAGGGGTGAAGAAGAAGAGTCCGGGGATGAAATCACCGAGGATTTTGAAGATACGGATAGCGAGTGTTCAGAGAGCGAGGTAGGCTCTGAATTGCTATTAGAAGTCTTAGAATTGAATGAATTCTTGGAGGAAACGGATGTTCTCCGAAAGGAAGAATGTCTGAATGTATTAGAAACTTTCTACAAGAGAGTAGTTGCTGCACAAGCGACGGCACCATGCGTACTAAGATTTATAGAAAGAATTGTACAAGCCAAGGCGAACGCCCAACCTTCCGAATCGAGAGAAGAATAGTCAGTGAATTTGAGCTGATTGAGGGCGTCCTATATTATGTAGGTCCAAACAGGAACTTGCGGCGTGTAGTTATACCAAAACCTTTTTTTTTTTGGAGGTCATGGTCATTATCACGACATGATAGGGCATCCTGGGGTCGAGGAGACCTACAGGCAAGTTAGTGAGCACTATCAGTTGTCTCCGCTGAAAAAGCAGATTAGCGAATATATTTCGAAATGTATGATATGCGCAACGACGAAGAGTAGTCGGCCACAAGGAGAAGCAGGTATGCGACCCCACGAACCAGATAGGCCGTGGCAAATAATTTCTATAGATGTTATGGGTCCATATCCTGCTACTTTAGAAGGAAATAAATATCTTATCTTGGCCACCGACTGTTTTCTAAATGGGTAGAAGGGCGTCTAGTCCCAAAGGCAGACAGAACGGCAGTGACTAGGTTTTTATGTGAAGAAATTTGTAACCGTTGAGGTTATCTCCAATTGGTAATCAGTGACAGTGCAGCCCAATTTAAGGGTAGGAAACTTGAGGAATATTGTGAGAAATACCGGATAGAACTGAAGTTCTCGGCGGTGTTTCAGCAACAAGCCAATCCCGTAGAGAGGCATGCTCAGGAGGTAAAAAATATTCTTCAAGCTGCCCTCCTCGGTAAAGCAGAAGCGCAGTGGGGTGAACAAATCCCACATGTGTTACATTGTTTACGAACGCAGAAGAATGCGTCAACCAGCGTTTCGCCGAGTTATCTATTACTAGGCTATGAATTGCCGAAACCTGGCGAATGGGATACGCCAGCTCAGCGGAGAAGGATGGGGCGATTGGTCGCGCGACAGGTTCGTGTAGATGCAGCCAACAAACAAGCGCCAAAGTATAGGAATAAACTTTTCCCTCGTCAAAATGATCCTTGTGTGACATTTGTAACCGGTCAGTGGGTATTGTGCCGCAATCACAAACAAACACAAAGAAATTTTGGCCAAACATGGGTAGGGCCCTATCAAATTGAGAGAAAGGACGGCGAGAGTTGTTACGTGGTTCTGAAAGGCGGTGCCGAATGGAACGTTCACGTTAATGATATACGGGTAGCACCTAGCCCTCGGGCTGGGCAAGCGGAAATAGACCCTCAGCCACCTCCGGTTGAAGAAGCAAATGAGAATCCTAGGTGGCAAGTTTTGGGAGTGCAGACAATTTCCAAAAATTTTGTATATAGTGCCGTGTCCCAAATAGGAAACCCCATAGTTGTCATCATATTTTTACCTGTACATAGTGCCGCTCTCAACGAGAATATTTTCCTCCATGGGTATAGTGAACCCGAATTTTGTATACATCCTTGTCATGTCCGGACTCCAACTTTCGCCACAGCAAAAGTATAGTGAACTTTTAGAATTAGTACCTTTTATATAAATAAGTAAAGTGTTTCAGGACGTATAGGTCCTCAGAGAAATGAAGTATTTTTCTTTAACTCCCTCAGAAGTTGAAAGTTGAAAAGATGAGACAAGAAGTCTGAATATATGTTAGGATGTGATATTCCCTAGTCAAATTTTAAAGAAAAATTGATAGACATGGTAGTCTACCATTTTGAACTCGAAAAGTTGTGGAGCTTGGATAAGCCCACGTGTTGTTGTGTCTTTCTTTGGAAAGAAATTTAAGAATACCTGCGAGAGAGTAAAACCTGAGATTATGTTAGAATCATTATAATAATACCTACCTAAGTTTTCTTTAACTATAGTTCGTTTTTCTTAAAAAACAACTATATTCCCGGCTACGGATGGCCAAACAGCTATATTCCCGGCTACGGATGGCCAAACAGCTATATTCCCCGCTACAGATGGCCAACAACTAGATTTCTGGCTATATATTGTCACTCTTTGAGGGGGATTGTCCCCAAACTGAAGTATCCTTATCTTTTCGGTTCACGTTACCTGAAAAAATTTGAAATTTTATTTTGGGCTCAGAGCCACATGTTTGAGTAGTTTTAAGTTAACATTATACACAATTAGGATAGGGACCAATTACTGTTAACCCTCTAGGGTTTTCGGGCATGAAGTGCCATATAAGATGTATGATGCTGTTGAAATAAAGTGAAAAAAAAGCCTCTTTCAATGCGTTGGTGGTTGCGTTGGTGATGAATCTGGTTGGTACATTTGTTAAGCGTCCTTTTTGGAGGGGGTCGTGTCGTGAAATGCCGCATTTCGCCCATTTCAGCAAATTAATGTTAGATATTATTTTTCATAAAATATATTTTGTATCATTCGGAAAAAAGTTCGAATGAAATCTAGAGTGTAAACACTCGAAATATAGTATTGTAATCGCGAATTGCAGGGTTACGCCCCTTTTGACAATTCCGACCAATGGCGAGCCGCCATTCTAGAAGCCGTCTTATTTAAACGTGCGAAGTTACCAAAAGTCAGTTAGTCTTGCTCAGTTAATCTGAGAGTCATGTCGCCATAATTTGAGCTCTATGCTGCGCTTCATTGACTATTCATATTGGTGGATTTGCAGAAATAACTTTCCCGAAGAGCAACTTGGACAAGTTGCACGAAATTCTCCGATTGGAAATCTTATTCGTATCATCGATAGAGGATAGCTACGACTATCACATACTAGGATTATATTTCATGGTTATTTAAGGAGGACTCCAGCCTACCAATTGTACCAAACTCATATTCATTATCAATCGTTTCTGCCAACAATAAGTTGGTTTCAAAAAGGAATTCGAAGCCCAAATTACGTAGTCTACGGAACGAGGGAGCAGAATAAGAATTTTGGCAGTGTGTTTTTATTTGGATGCAATTCCCTCTCATTCCGCTACATGCTGGTGATTAGCCATGACAGCCGAGTTGGTATTGGGGTGTCACCAGGTGTAGAAGGTCGTCCTTTTTTCAAGGTTTGGGGCCATGGAATCTCATTCCACGCACCTCGAGGACATCTCCGGAGACGAGCGGGCACCAAGTGTGACGGTGTTAGGATACACGTGGTGAGATAGGCGCGATATTTACGACTAGAAACAGTGTTGCGTAGGGTATTAGGGACTCGTACAGCTTCCTACAGGTCCGCTCTCAAATGAAGGGGCATCGCAGGGTCCTGGAGCTAAGCTAAATCATTTTATCATGAATAACAGATTTCTGATAGGGCTCTCGCAATCGAAGATAGAACCCTAGACGTCCTGTCAGAACAGGAAGTTCGGCGATGAGCAGTATTAATAATAAATAAACCATATCAGGCCATTTGCCAATATTAAAGGTTTTAAACTAGACATATGAAAAGATCTTTTCTAAAGTCAAGAGAAGTTTTAATGCAAGTTCATTTTTAAATTTGTTCTATAAATAATTTCGGTTTTCTTATTCGAAATCGGAAATTGTCTAGACTCACGAGATTTCCGCTTTAGTGTTCTTCTCCTCCATTACAAATATTATAGGATAGCTTGGAGCTCGTATCGTAGTTTAGTTTTATCACCCCCTCTGAGATCGAGCTGGCTGGAGGTGTATTTTCAGTAAAACTTTAACTAGAATATTTTTTTCAAAAGATGCCCCTCCGAACTAGACATGGCAAGAAGCGAGGGGCCTTCAGAGCTATTTAAAAATTAATCCTGAAGTTTCTCAAAGTCAAGAAAATATGGCATTTTCAACTCAAGCAATTTCGAGGTCTAATCGGCCTGAAAAAGCACAAGTCACTTAAAGTAATAATAATAAAAAAAAAAACCTTTTATTGTCTAAACAGGAAGAACCCAATTACAAGACAGTTGAAAATATGAAGCAAGTTTCATTTAGAAATAACTAAGCTAAATATATAAACTAAAACCAAAACTAAATGGTACAAATTACATGTGTGGGAACGATAGAATAAGCTCGAAATTGTTTATTGGGGATATGGAAGTGATTGTTTGCTATACAATATTTGTTTTACTTTGTTTTTAAAGGAACTTATTGATTCGTTGTAAATATTGATGTTTGTGCAGACTTCATTTGTTTTTTTGCACATTGAGTGCAGAGGAGATTTAACGAGAATATTTGTGTTGGTTTTTTTTAAGTAGAAGCAAGTTTCGTACCTGCTGTTGATTCGTGGAACATGAAAGTTCAATTGTGTTAACAGTTCGGGCAGTCTATTAAGTTATGAATGAAGTTTGTAAATGAACAAGCAGGCATAGTATGTTCTACAGTTTTCTAGTGACAGGAGTGAAAATTTATTCAATAACATATTGTTGTTGAAACCTTGTGGAGGGTAGACTCCGTCTGTCTTGAATGACACATACTTCATAAAGAGCCTCTGTACTGACTCGAGCTGATCGATATGACATTTGTAGAGTGGTGACCATATCAGAGAGCAGTAATCCAGTCTTGATTTTACATATGCATTGTATAGGGTGGTGAGGCATTCTTTGTTTTGAAAATCTCTACATGTACGAAATATTAGACCGGTCATCCTCTTTGCAGAGGAGGTTGTGTTATTATAGTGTTGGGAAAAGTTGAGTTTCGGGTCAAATTCAACACCGAGGTCCTTATTTTGTGCTTTGTGCTCTAATGGAGTGTTGCTAAGGGAGTATTGAAAATCAATGATTGCATTTCTCAGAGAATAAGTAGTGTAATTGCATTTTTGGACATTTAGTGGTAGTTTGTTTTCGGTGCACCAATGGAGAAGTTCATGAATGTCGTCCTGTAAGATTGTACAGTCGTTTAGTGATTGAATTCTACGAAATATTCTCAAGTCATCTGCAAATAGCAGCAAGTTGCTGGAGATATTTTTACCAATATCATTTATAAATAATGAGAATAAGAGGGGGCTAAGTTGCCTCCTTGTGGGCGCTTGAGGCATGAATTGATAGGATGTGTGTCCTCTAAATTCAACAAAGAGTGTGCGTTTTGGAGATAAGATTGAAAATTTTAATTAGTTGTGTGTTAAAGCCAAGGAAGTTTAGTTTGTTCAGAAGTATCTGGTGATCTAGTTTGTCAGGCCTTTGAGAAGTCGGTATAGATTGTGTCCAATTGAGAATGATTGTCAAGTGCAGAACCTCCCCTGAGTGAAACACATCAGATTGGTGACCGTGATCGCTTGCTCATGAATCCATGTTGGTCATTTTGATGATATTTTCTAGGTTTGGAAATAGTGAATTGTAGAGACATATCTCAAAGGAGAGAAGTGTTATTGGTCTGTAGTTTGCAACATTGTTTATTGCTCCGGATTTGAATATTGGGCAAATTTTGGCAGTTTTCCACTCATCTGGGAAGCATCCAGATTTCAGGGCAAGGTTGAAAATTGTCTGAAGAGGTTTAGCAAAAATTTGTACACAGTCTTTGACCAGGAAACTCGGTATCGAATCAGATCCTGACGTTCGTTTGGGTTTTAGTTTTTTCAAGGAATTAAGTACCTCTGTTTCCGAAAAGGATTTTATAGTAATAGTAGGGTAATTAGTCGACAGATTAGATAAATTGTTTGTTGTATTCGAGATAGGGGTGTAAACACTTTCGAAAAATTTAGCAAATATATTGACAATGCTGGATGGATTACTGTATTCGTTGTCGTTATGGTATACAATGCCTGGAATTCTAATAATAATAATAATAATAATATACTTTATTGTCATTAAGAATAAATCTTGTGGACAAAGCTTGTGAAAAATAAATATAAATATAAAATGAAAATATGAAAACACCTACGGAAAAGTAAAGCTAGAACATATAAAATGTAAATATAAAAACACCTAGGGAAAAGTAATGTTAGAACATACACTATAAAGTTCATCGTCGAATTTTGTATCAACATGGTTGTGTAAAGTTTTGTTTAAAAATCGTATCCAAACTTATATAATACACATATAAACATATACAATCATATATAATATTACATAAATGAATACACATATTACACCAAACAAACAAACATCTATATCCAAGGAAGAATCTTATACAACATATATTCAAATATGCACATTTTGTCACGTAAATTTATCATTATAGAACTCTTGCAAATTATAATAGGGTCTATCAGCCAGAAATGTTTTTACTCTTATTCTAAACATTTTGTTGGTCAAATTTGCCTGTCTTATATCTGAGGGCAAGTGATTAAACATCTTGACCCCATTGTAATAAATAGAATCCCTGGCCAAATTTGTTGAAGGAATTGGCAATTTCAACGCGGTGGAACGGGTGTTATAAGAATTGCACGAAGCCTCAAATAGGGACATATTTTTGTAAATGAGACAAACCGATTCCAAAATGAACAAAGCAATCACTGTTAAAATCTTTTCCTCAACGAATTTGTGTCTGCACGAATCACGAGGTTTAATCTTACACATATACCTGATAGCCCGTTTCTGCAGTACTAATACAGACAGAAGGGCTGATGAATTGCATACTCCCCAGAACGGTATTCCATAACGTAGGTGAGATTCTAAGAGGGCGTAATACACCGTTCTGGCAGTTTTAATTCCCAAATTTATTGAAGTTACTGTCACTGCATAACATCCAGAAGAAATTTTACTTTTAAGATGTTCGATATGTTCAATAAATTTGAGCTTATTGTCAATGTGAATACCTAGAAATTTAGTTTGAGTCTCGTTCTTGATCACTAAGTTATCACCAAATGACAGGTCATCAAGAGCACATCTGAATGATAAAATATTTGTTTTAGCGATATTGAAAGCAAAAATTAGCATCACACCACTCCTTGATTTTTTCATGTCAGTAGATATAGCATTGTGTAAACATTTGAGTTTTGTTGTTCCACAATATCGTCGTGTCATCAGCAAAAAGAGTGAATTTTCCAGAAATGCTCAAATTTGCAAGGTCATTGACATATAATAAGAATAAAATGGGTCCTAAAACTGATCCTTGTGGCACTCCACACATAATATCCTTTTTTTCTGAAAGTCCTGTTGTTCTTACCATTTGATTCCTTCCTGACAAGTAAGAATCGAACCATTTGAGCGTCATTTCTCTGCAGCCATATTGGTGAATTTTTCTTAGCAAGATCTTATGATCAACGCAATCAACGCCTTCGATAGATCACAAAAGACCGCAGCAGCTACATTACCAGAATTCAACTTTGAATAAATATCATAAAGAAATGAAAAGATGGCATCGTGCGTATTTTTATTGCTTTGAAAACCAAACTGGCTTTCACTTAAAATATTGTGGCGTCTTAGGAAATCCGTCAGACGTATTTTCACAAGTTTTCCGATAACTTTGGCTATAGTTGGAATGAGGGAGATCGGTCGAAGATTCGCGGGATCATCTAGAGGATCCTTTTTTGTTTTGGATATATGACCATAGATTGGATGGGTCAGTTTTGATTGAATTTTCTGCTGCTCGTCGGTATTCTTCATATGCGATAGATATTTTTGATTTGACAGATTTTCTGAGTTCCTTGAAATGCTGTTTGTCAAGTTCCGATTGAGTTTTTTTCACTTTTTTGAAAACTTTATGTTTTTGTTTTATTTCACGAATTACATCACTGTTAAACCAAGGGGGGTATTTACTATTGAAGTTGGTTTGAGTAGGAACCCATAGATCAAGTACAGAGTAAATAATTGAGTAAAACTTTGCTATTGCTAGATTTACATTAGAATATTGGTTCAGACATGACCAGCCGGTGTAGAGGAAAGCTGAATATAGTTCAGGAAAGTTAGCTTTGCGAAAATTGTAGTTTGTGATGTTTTTGTTGTATGGTATTGTAATGAAGCAATAGCGATAAATGTAGGCTTAAATAATGGAATAGAAAGAAAACGAGATTTTTCGGGTAACGAGATGCCTGAGAAAAATACCAGAGTGCAGTAATGAATTTTCAGACAATTGCAAGGGCAAATATTACCACAGGAATTGATAGTAGTTCTGGGCTAAATTCTTTGTATAAGAGCAACCCACGGATGGGGAGAACAGCAAAAATTAAATCTCGAGGGAAATTTTGCACAAACACAAAGGCGGTGTCAGACATTTTCAAGTTCCTAGTATGGAATCAAATCGTAGTGTTTTGAGGTTTGGAGAACCAAATACACAACTCGCCCTCGACGGTGATGCTGCCCAGTCAGAGGTAAGTTATTAAACCTATAAATCGGTCTTTGCAGTTTCGAGGCCGCAATGCAAAACTGCTGGCGCCCTAATCACGGAATTCAGGAAAGAGCTGATTTCTTTCAAAATAATGAAATTCCTACGAATAATATGGATCGCAGAAATAATAGATTTTTCGAGAACAATAATGTTCAAGAAAATAATGCCATGGAAAAGCTTGCAGCTTTACTATTCATTCATTTTTTTCATTTATTTAATTAAGTAGGACAATCCTAATTTACAAAAAATAATATAGTTGACATACCTATCTTACAATACATATAAAGTATAATAAATGTAAGTATAAATATATCTAATAAATCTAATAAATGTGAGTATAAATATATATAAAAAAAATAAACATAATACAGTATAAAATAAAATATTTTCTTATTTATAATACAAAATCAAATTTTGTTTGAATTCTGCAATACTTTTTGACTCTTTTACATTTTGTGGTAAACTATTGTACTGAATAAATCCTTTAAAAAATAAACTTTTTACATTATATGAGGTACTCTGCCTGTTTACATATTGTTACGAACCTAGGCCGGACCTGTCGCCTCACGTGTTGCCATCGACAACGATGAGATCATCCCCGGAGATATTCGAGAACCATCCAGTCGCTCTGCCACGGAGAACAACGGTCAATATTGGAAACAATTGGAACATGCCAGAATTCGAAACATCGAGAATGCTGTATCGGAGATAAATAGGCAACCCTCAAGTGGAGTCAAAACAGTCTGAACGAGCCCATACGATCGAGCTATTCAGGCGAGTAATATAAATTAAGTTGTAGATTAAGTGTTAAATAAATTAGTTAAACCAAGTTGTTTATTTACGTTACAATTGGTGTCGGAAGTGAGATTTGAAAATAAACAAGTGATCGTGGAGTGGATACTCAGAAAATAAATTGATAGACCTT